>JAMKCH010050894.1:0-10396 GCA_023653785.1 Ophioderma brevispina
TACCGGCATTATGCTGGAATTGCAAAAAATCAGACCTCGCTGTGTGTGAGGAGTGGCGAACCCCCACAGCAACATTATATGAGGGAGTTAATGGCCCCCAAACAGCAAAGACAGAGAGATGGGCCACTCCGCATGCGGGCCCAACATTTGCATTTGCATATACAAAACCATAACTGGAACATTTTGCAAGGAGTATTCATTTTTTAAAAAATAATTCAGGCACACACATACGCATACACAATACAATTGCCTAATTTCAAATACAACATTGTTTTAATACCAACTTGCTATACAATGAGAATGTCAATTACAATTGAAAAACTAAATTCAATTACTGAATTACCAGTTTTATTGCGATAAAAGCACGATTTCACATCAGGAATGCCAATTTCACTAACAAAGTCATCAAATCATTACTGCAAATGTATCTCTAAAAAATTCATGTCCGTGCTTATGTGCGTAACAGCTTATTATGTGCTTTATGATAAATGACTTGAACTAAGACATAGTATAAAACCATCGGAACATTTATAGCATCTCATTTTTGACAATTAAACAGAGATCTTGGTTACTCGGTTTTTAAAGGTCACAATGGAAATGTTTAAGGGGAGATTAAAGAGTTCTGTGAGGAATTGATAAGGTTGAGTATTATTTACCAATTGCCTCCTGATGAGGCTTGCCTCTCCCTGTACTCTTATCTCTATTACCGTACTGACCCATATAGTCCCACTGCCTCGATTTAATCCCACCCCCATTTTGAAGAAATCTGAGTTCTAGTAGGAAAATCCTATTATAATCCCACCGAAGTGTTTTTGGGTGGAAGGCAATAGATTACATACAATTTTTGGTTATTATCTTTACTGGTTTGGAAGTATTTTTTCTTGTGATTTTCTTTTACACAATTAATTAAGTTCATGATCAGCTCAGTTACAGGTCTTGTTGAAACGCATCTTATTTGACACTTGAAATATCTGGATTAGTTTCAGCTCAAAAGATGACTGAATGAAATGTGATTCTGCTATCGTGTTAGGATGGAGATCAATTATTTAAAAAATCCAACTCCCTAAATTCAAGCTAATTTCAGGTTAAAACAGTGGGACTTTATACCTGGGTCAGTACAGTATTTAAAGGAAATTGCAAACTATAGGGAGGCAGTGCTTACTCTATCCCGAATACATTTTGAGGTTTACTGTAAAAGTGGAAATTTTTGGTTTTTTGAAATTTTTGCAGAGGTTTAATATTCGCGCTTTTCGCGCGCTTGTGAACTAGCGCGAAATTAAAAATCCCGCGAAAATTTATTTGGCTGTGTAGTCGATGTAGGATAGATGAAAAGAGCGAATTTAAAAAACAAAGCAAAAATGTTAAAAATTTGCGAACGCGAAAACTACACGCGCGAAATTATCCTTTTACCGTATTGCAAAGACAAAATATTATTCCACATGGAGATAAAAGCCCTTGTCCAAGAGGGAGCACACAGGGAGAGGACTTGCACCCAACCTGCATCAAATCCCAATTTAGATGACGATGATGATGATGATGACAATGATGACGATGATTCTTACTTACATTTATTGTACATCTGCCATTTTGGATTTTACTAGATTTTGTAGATTTAGAAATCAAAGAGGTTTTTTTTCATTTATTAAAGTCTCAAAGTACTCCTTAATCCAATTAACTTTCATGTAACATGTCAATGACTTGTCTTCCACTTAATTTTCGATTTATTAAGCACATGAAAACAGTGTATTTCATTACTGCCATCTTGGATTTTTCGGCCAAATTTTCATTAATTTGCTAGTTTGTTGTATATATTGAAACCATACTTCAAATTTTTGAGCCTCAAGTCATTGTTTTACCAATATCATAATACAAGTTAAATACTTGTCTTAAAGGTACTTGTTCCGATTTATGTCTATAATTGTGTTCTCTACTTGATATGAGAGCCTAGCACTTGCACGTATGCCCCATCAAGTACCGTGGGAAACAAACTTGCGGTTTTGATGGTAGATGCAAAAATGGACATTGCAAAGCCCTATTCAATACAGTGCTAAGCCTAATATTGATGGTTAACCATTAATTCATTGTTTTTTTTGTTTATATCTTCGGAATGAAATGGATTTGGGGGCTCAAATTTCAGGACCACAATGAGAAAAATACGGCCTTTCATCTGATATCAAAATCGATACTACATCCGGGTAAATCAGGGGGTCCCAAAGACAACCAGAACATGCACCGTTAAACTTGGTGTTTGTCCTTTGGACACATAACTGTGTGTGCCTGCTTTCCTGCCAATATGATGCCTTGTTGGATTGCATGTAAGCACAGTTCGTGCAAAGAGAGATGCACACAAATGTCATGTCCAAGAGATTATGACAATGTAGCTGTCTTATGAAAAAAGCTATTAGCGATCGGGCCATGGACCTTAAATGTAATAGTAGTCGTGCAGTCACAAGTATGAAATCAGCCATTTGGAAACAAATAAAGATGGTTCTGACCACAGTCAATCAGATCTAGTAAAAATAGGAATACCGTGTTGTTCCTAATAAACGCCCCTGCTCTAATAAACGCCCCTCTACGATTTTTGGATAAAAGCACCACGAATAGTTAAGCTTACCGAAATCACTGATTTAATGGTCGGGATTTTCTGTCGTAATTCCGTATCATAATCGCTGTTGTCAGCAATGCTTTTTTTTTTTTTTTTTTTCTGCTTCTGATCCGTCTAATGGTACCTAACCGCCCACGCCCATTATACCTAAAATTCTTAGCGCAGGAAAAATGCACTTTCGTTTTGATTTCCCCAGGCGACCCTCACTTAATAAAATATCCTATATCAAAACATCATCAGACGTATGGTTTTTTTTCAGAAAGTTTATCGTCGTAAAGATCGGGCACGGTGTTTTTTTTGCGATTTTCCAAAATGGCTTCCAAAATAGCGTGGGCTACAGCATGTCGTATTCTATGGCGATTGTGATGTCTTTAACACAGTAGTAGTGCCAGTTGTAATATTTAATTATATTGGAACTTTACCTCGGTAGGTTGCTAAACATGCTTCGCCTGCTCGTTTCGTTTGTATTATTGGGTAACAGAAATACTTGTGTACGGTATTTTTGCGGGATGTTTGATTTTCCATTTTTTACTGTAATAAACGCCTCCTTTTGAAAAATGCCCGCCCCGGTGCGTTTATTAGGAACAATACGGTACGACAGCTATTTAACATGACAATAACCAGAACATGAAAGTTGTGATAGGCTAAATATAAGTGTAGAACAATGTATTGAACATGGCAGGCAATCATGATCAAGACAATCTCGTACTTTCAGGCCGCTTGTTCGATATAATTGGGTATGACCAACATAATGCAACCCTATTTATCTTATCGTATACACATACATGGCATACAAGGGCCATTCTACTCAACAACGGAAAGTCGCCTCTTTAAAGGTGCAAGCAAGTGATTTTTCCCCCTTTAAATTTTTTAAGTTTACCATTTTTGCCTTACTAGCTACTTCTAAATGCTTGGTAGTTAGGGTTTAATGTGGTAGCACCAGGGTTTAGAATTTCGTAAGAGGCCGTGTGAGTCCAAGTGACGCTCGCCATATATTTTTCGCGAGTCCATGACTCGCACAAATTTCTTGTAGTAGGCTCCTACAGTTAGAGTCCCAAAACTGGCTTCCAAATCGTACTAGTAAATGGTCAAACCAATCACTGGCATCGGTCCACAACTTAGAATTTTGAGTGATGTTAGTTGATTATCACATGCTGTCCGATGTTTCTACGCGAGTCCACACGGATTCGCACTGGCAGACTTGCGCAAAATTCCTACCCCTGCGCACTTATGTAACTAAAAAATCTTTTCAACTCTTGATTAAAACTTTGCTCTTTCAACTTATGATTAAATCCTTTTTTTTAATTAAATTTTTGTTTTCATGTGTAAGTCTTATACTTGAAAATTATCTATCATTTTTTCAAGATTTTTAATGTTTATTAGTGTAATCTTATACTTGATTTGTTATCTAAGTGTACTTTTGGAATGTCCCTTTTTTGTAATTAATATTAAATGTTTTTATCCTGTATATAACTGGGCTTCTAAATACTCAGTGGTACTTGCCTGATGGAGCTGCCCCTGTAAATGAAAGCGCTTAAAATTTAAAAGATAAATAATACTAGTTAAAAACTCAAACCATAATACACTAAAGGCTGGTGAAGGAATTGCAAACACCCAGGTGTCATAAAGTGGTGTAACAAACTGTTTTGTGTTATTTTTTTTCCTCTTGAAAATTTTGCAAGAAATGTTATTCTACTATACCAATTGGCTGACTTAGCAATTATCAACTTTTCTTCAATTAAATGGAAATAAAATTTTATGTAACAGACATCGACCCACATTAGTGTAGGTTCCCTTTAATTGGATTCCCAGAGAGATTTTTGTATATGCTATGGCCATGGACCGTGGTCCCTGGTAATCACAAGGCCATGGCTATTTAAAACCTCCAACTAAATCCAGTTGCACTACTTCAGAGGAAAGCGGCAGTCTTTCATTAAAGGACTTTCATGATCCACAATCCGCATCCCTCGACTTTCCACAAATCAAAACTGAAATCCACTACTCAGTCTGCCAATAATCATGTTCTTTCCCCCTTGCGCATAGCATTTGATGCTAACCCACACAGGATTATTTCGAGGTTTAGGGCAAGAAGGCTCCATCTTCAATAGCTGCCATTTTTCAGTTGTGGTTTCTTATTAAGTGATATAACCTTCCAACTCTAATATGTAGTCAGCTATTTGCAGATAGGCCCTTTTTGCCCTAACTCTCGATTTATACCTTGTAAACCAGTTGCAGATATAACATCTTCTTTGCATAACTTTACACAAATATGCTTGCCCTCCTTGATCATTTAACAATTGACCGTGTTTTAGTTGATAGCTCTTTTAACTGTGACTTGAAAGTTCTACAAAATGTGTCAAAGCATTAAGAGAATTCTGCAAAAGTATCCCGCCACATGATAAGGCTGAATGTTCCTGCATGACAGGTCAACTTTTAACATGTACAGTTTTAACTTCCATATTTATAAATACACATTATTCCTGGTGGCTAGAAGTTGTATGATACTGCAAGCTATACAGTAAGGTTTTTTTTTATTAATTTTTCTTGACAATGGCTTAATATTAATCCATAGCGTGTGCAACTTTAAGCCACCATCAGGAATTTGCTGGACCAGTGAAATTCATCAAAAATGAGGTTTAACATTTTTAACAAGTAAACATGTGATTATAACCTGATGAACTCAGAAAAGTGAGCACAATCTTATAATTTTAGGAAAATGCCATTTATGAAGATGATAATGGCAAGGCCCCAAGCAAAAAGGGTAGTCTCGCTTCCACGTGCATAGGGGTAAAAAAAAATAAATTCACATTTTACCACATTTAATTTTGTTAAGGTTTCAAGAAATTTTTTATCTATTGTTGTACCTTTTTTAAACCGGTCAAGAAACAGACACTAAAAATGCAATACAAAATCTCCTTGTAGTGTATATATTTTTTGACTAAAAATATGGTGCTTAGGGTTTTGAGTTACAAACTTTAGCTCTCTTGCAAGCAAGGTAGTACTAGGTAGTAAGTAGTAAATTCAAGGTTTTTAAATCAGTTTTGTCCTGTGAATGAGGATGGCCGGATTCACCTCACACTCAGAGCAACAGTCCTACGCCATCCTTCCGCTTCCACTCGGTTCCAATGTATCCGCCATCTCTCAACCAACAAACCCCCTCATCACCCTCTCCTTACCTAACACTGTTCTTCCAAGTCTTTTTTGAACGTCCTCTCCTCAACCTTCCACTTCAAACTAAAAAGCCCTTAAAACATGCCCGTCATCCTTCCTCAGCATGTGTCTTACCAACGTACACTATTAGCCTTTGCCAACCGGTCCATCGCCTTTCCAAACACAAACCATCGCATCACGTCCTCAGTCTTCATCCTATCCATCACTTCACCCCACACATCGCTCTTATCATTGCTCTCTATGTCCTCCTCAGAATCCCCATCTCATTTTCGCTCAGATACCATGTCTCACTCCCAGACAGCATCACTGATCTCACACAGCTCTTATACACCATACCTTCATCTTCAAAGGATATCTTTTCCCTTGCAACAACTCTCCACATTCCCTAAACTTCAACCACCCATACCTCACTCGAGCTGTCAAGCCACCTTGCATCTACCGCCCCCACTAACCCTTGTCCCCCAGGTATGTGAACTCCTTCACTGATTCCACCTCATCACACCAGGTAGTCAAATTGTAAACTAATGCATTGCGCAAAACTATGACAGCCGATGCTGTCATAATAAAGTACCGAAGTTGTAGTGTTCTGTGAAAAATATGCATGTCCTATTTTGATTGAAATCACTAATTCATTTGATATTTAATTGATCAATTTGTGAAGCAGATGTGTGTGCAGAAAAGGGCAGAGAATTACTGAAATCACTAATATGGCTTTAAAGGTGCTACGAGAGATTTCTCATATCAGGTGTCCAAAAAATATTGAAAACCATGAATTTTGCACTGCGTAAAGTTCCTGTCAAAAATATCCCAATTCGAAAGGATTAAGCTAAGGCTCTGAATTATTTTCTTTGTAAGTACAAAAAGTGTGAAATTCTATTTTGTATTGGAGCAAATACAAATTCAGCTGTTTTATGTTGATTTATGAGCAACTAAAATCAACCTTTTGTTTTCACTTTTAAGACATTTATGCCCCCCCCCCCCCCCCCCCCCCCCCCCCCCCCCCCCCCCACCCAAATACACCGGTCAAGCAATCTTAGCTTGACTAACTATATGAAATCATACATATGACCCAATTATGGATGCCTTAGATACTTTCTTGTTGCACTTTTAAATGAAAAACTCATCTCATCAATTGAGACAACTTCTACCATGTGCGATGTTTCTTTGAAAACAATATTTTCAAAAAGAAACAATATTATTTGACATATAATGAAGCAATTAAAATGCAAATTTTGTGCTTGTTTCTGCAACATATTCTAATACCTCAACAGTGGACTGCTGAAGTGATGAAAGAACCTTTCTTTTATTCACTAGTGTATTCCAGGACACCAGAACTGTTAGAGTAGGTGCACAAAATTATTTCTTTTTCTTTAATTAGTCCAATAACGGTGGTTGGGATATTTTGCCCTGAAATCCAGGCTGTGCATGTATCATGACTCTGGATATTACCCTGGTATTGATGGACAGAGGGGGGTTTGTTCATAAATTTGAAAGAGCTAAGTAATGAAAATTCAAAATGTGGAGGAGGGATTGCCGTCACTGGGAATCTCAACATAATTATCTCACTAATATGTTGTTTCACTAAGAGATATGAATGTGAATGAGATATTTTCTGTAGTGTCTTGTGAACTTATGTGGCCTGGAATGTTCACCTATGGCAACAAGGCCCCCCCCCTTTTTGGGTCCTCAGCAAGAATGCAGAGGCCACATAGGGATTACTTTGGTCATTGCATACAGTGTGGCTGTGGTCAAAATGTTAACATTAAATATTGCATGCCGTATGAGATCCGTAAGGGCTCCGGTGATGTATTGGTGAAAGGAGGGAGCGAAGTGGGGTGACATGTTGGTGACCTCATGTGACTTGGTGACCTCATGGACCCTTGGCCCATCACCAAACCACAATGGAAGAAGACACTTGCGATGTATTTTTTCATTCATCTTTTATTCTTTATTGAAATGTTCCAATCTTGAAAGTGTTCAATTTGAAAAGGTACTTATAAGATTCAACCATCATCCTAACCCTAACAGTACAAAATATACCAACTACTACAAACTGACCTAGATAGGTATAACTATTCATCTCAGCTACAAGAAAAAAGGAAAACCATCAAAAAAGGAAAAAGAGGTGCATTTCTCTTCTCAAGTGCGGGGTGAGTAGTATTTTGTAGCATTTGGTACTGTAAAAAGATGGTTTCAGGGGTCAGGGTAACAAGATTTTTGGTAACACGCATTACCAAGAGGGTGGCAGTTTACTAACCTCTTGGAGAATTTGTAAAAGAATCCAGGTGGATAGCTATGACCGCTTGCATTGATACCAAAATAAGTACTAACATACCAAGTATGCATACAATAACGTCATAAAGTCTGCAAGTCAGCCAAATTGTCATCCAACAGTGTATTTTTGTTTTGCATGTTGGAGTCTACTGTCAGAATGTTTTTTAAAAATGTAGACTTATCAACACCCCCCCCCATAGCGGATTTAGGGGGTGCCCCCGGCGCCCAAGCCCCCCTATTTTTTGCAGCGCAAAGGGGCGCCGGACGCCTTTAAATGTGAAAAAATAATAAAAACTAGTTTAAAAAAAAAAAAAAATGCCTTTTGCCGACACAGGGCCGACATTTTTTGCTATGTGAAGTAATCGTGTGTTGCAGGTGTGTGAATTTCATCACTTCTTGCTTCTGGACACCCCCCCAAGTTAACAAATATGAAAACTTCTATTTTGGGGTCAAAAGTTGAGTGGGATTAACTTAAGAAAGAGAGTATAATGTTTATTGAAAAGTGCAGGTCCGAGAGTTGATAAACAAAATTGTGCTACGGTAAGTTTGAGATATATATATATATTGCAAAATAAGTATGTTATTTCAAAGATTATAATTATAATTTAGCACAGCCCTAAATCTCACCAAAAACTCACTGTGTTAATTTGAAAAATGCACTAAGTCCAGAAAGAAGCGATGACGTCATCAAAACCAAGGACTCATATGGGCACGAAATCGTGGCCGGGCAGCGACACCCAGTAGCGTGCCTATCCCGGGTCATGGGGCTGGGGGCCTGAAGGGCCCTGGGTTCGAACCCCACCCGAATTTGAAACTTTTCTTGCTTCCCCCTCTTCCTCACTTCCTTCAGTTACTCCGCGGAGCGAGCCTAGAAAACGACGTCCGGGTTAGGGTTATGGCTAATAAAGTCACTTAAAGAACAGTCAAATCTACGGTGGCCAGAAAGTATTGTGAAAGATATCTAAAATTGGTACTGCGTGAGAGAATAACGTTATCAGTCCCCATAGAGATGTGTGTAAATGAAACCTTAAATCTCACATATGCTCCGGAAAACATAGGGGTTCTATGGATGTGTTTGCATCAGAGGTCCGTTACTATGTTTGTTTTGAAGTGGGTCGAAACCTATGGAACCTAGCGAGAAAGTTGAAGATTTTTATGAATGTTACTTCGGTGCCTCGTAGACAGAAAAGTGAACATGCAATTGCTACGTTTATCCATTGTTCTCACCAAGCTGTCCATATTTTTCTAGTCTGAGAATTTCAAACCTGTGTTTCAATTGATGCCATTTTTTTTTTTTTTTAAATTTTAGAATCGGGCTAAACATAACTTCCCGGACTGCCGTAGGTCAAATCTCAATGCCCCTAGCTCTATAGGTCAAACCTACCTTTCACAGATTACTGGTTAAAGGGTGAATAGGAAAACATGTGATTCATTTGACATGTGAAGATTAGTACAACATTTGGGATTGTACAAAAAATTATGAAGTTTGTTAGAAACCTTGGATACTTTATTATAAATTGTATTTAATTTATATTGATTAAGGAGTATTATTTGTGCGTAGGCACAGGTTATTAGCATACATGTACATCTATCCTGTAGTCATCCCAGGCACCCAGCTAGGGCAAGCCAGCCCGCCCCTGGATTGACTACATACGTCGTCGAAGTGATGAAAGATTACGGACATATTATATCCATCAACATTGGTGTGATCAGTTGTGTGTGTCTCAAAATTGCAGGAGGGGCTAGCGTAGCTCTGTAGGAACCGTAGCTGCAGTGTCGGCGTCCTCCTCCTCTTGAGCGAGCTGGTGGGGCCCCAGATACAGTCTTGAAGACATACAAAGGGAGGTCTTTGATAGAGCATTAAGACATGGATGGGATATGCATTGCAAACCATATTTTTTGGTGTTAAAAGGCTTCCAGCAATTGGGTAGTAGTTGCCTTTTATAAATTATACATCACATAGGCAGATATAAAATGTGTAATTTTTAATCCATCAATTATTGAATTGATGAATTATTGTCATCGAGAGCGGGTGTTTAATATGTAGCTCTATTGCCGAACTAGTCGGGCTGTTTTATGTCCGTTTTCCCCGAAATTCGGCAATTGTTCTGGAGGTAAATAGGCGTTTCGCGTAGGTTTGATTTTTGGAATTTTAGTGACGGGAGTCAGTTTGGTGACTTTTGTATCCTTTTGTCAATTTTTGGACATATTTGATGCCGTGCTTGTCGTCTTTCTACTGAATGCACTATGGTTTATGTGTGCACCTATTAACGGTTCTAGTGGGGTTCTTCGGGCGAAATGAAATTGTGATCGTGTTACCAACTCACCATATCTACCAAGGGCTTA
>JAMKCH010050895.1:0-10814 GCA_023653785.1 Ophioderma brevispina
GGGGAAAAGTCTTATTACACGGTCATTTTCATCTAGGATGCAGGACCCCATGCCAAAATTAGAAAAGTGAAATACCTTATTTGTTAATTTAGGGCTTGGTGTCAAATGTTTTACTTTTTGTAAATTTTTTCAATATGGCTGCTAGCCACCATCTTGGATTTTCAAAAGGTCAACTGGTCATCAAATGTTGTATACACTATTCCATTTGATTTTTTCCTGACAAAACTATAATAGTTAAATGAAATACATCAATGCTTGTTCTTTTAGGTCCTGTATTGCCAGGGAAAATATGGCAATATCTCACTTTTCAAGATGGCATCTGGTCGCCACCTTGAATTTTTAAGATGCCCGAGAGTCTAAAAATGCTACAATTAACATTCTATTGCTTTCTCATGTCAAAATTGTATAAAAAACAACTTAATTGTCATTGTCTACATAATCTATCAAAGATAATTTATATAATATTACATTTCCAAGGTGATTTGGGCCGCCATCTTGGATTTAAAGGTCAAGATTGGCATTATATGTAATGAAACATACGCCCCAGCTTATCTGTTGTGCTAGAATTTAGTGGGAAATGACATTTTATTCTCGTTGTAGCTCATCCGGTTCCAAATACATAACGTTTTTATGCATTCAAAATGGTGGCGGCGGCCATTTTGAAAAACCTCTGTAAAAAGTTAGTCGTCAGTTCTGGGAGGTGGTATAGAGCTATTTTTGTTAAAATTGGTCCATCTTTCAAATCCATCAGAAAAAAAGGTATCCTAAAATGGCCACGGATTCTCTATAAAAAATAGAACTAGATATACAAGGACCGTGATGAAAACTTCATAAATCTCATACTAAAATTCTTGACCTTCTGCTTAAATTGGCTTAAACGATTTAATACTCACTTCAGAAAGAATAACTCCTATAGGTTTTCGCTTTCAAATCTTAAAAGATTAATGCTTAACTTATATAAGCAGG
This sequence comes from Ophioderma brevispina, assembly GCA_023653785.1. Classification (NCBI taxonomy): domain Eukaryota; kingdom Metazoa; phylum Echinodermata; class Ophiuroidea; order Amphilepidida; family Ophiodermatidae; genus Ophioderma; species Ophioderma brevispina. The sequence goes on from JAMKCH010050895.1 coordinate 967, forward strand.
CCCGGGGGGGGGAAGTGGTTTCCTTATTCCGAACTATGTGATTAAGCGTAATTTTTCACGTGTATGCAACCGCGATTTCCAAAATTCGGAAAATCTTGATTTTCGACCAAAATTCAGCCTTCTCTGTCGATACTCCCAGATTTCATATCAATAATAATTATAATAGATTTTGCAATAAAAAAACTTGCATTTTAAATTGATAATCCGATTGTTTTTTGATTTTCGGGATGGGGTACTCCATGCAGCACACTCCCTCACCCCCCCCCCCCCCCCCCCAGCCACAGCGCAGGAGGGGACTCGCCTCCCGCACCAAACGCCCGGCACTGCGGTGCCATTGTACATGTGTTTATTGACAGCCAATTCCACTCCCCCTCGTTCCAAAATCCCTGATCCCCGCCACTGGTAGTATTAGTATAGTAGTAGTAGTTGTTGTAGTAGTATAAGGGCCCTTGCACAGAGCTAAATTATGGTGACGGACTGTTTGTTGTCTCCAAATCAACCAAGCATGAGAAATACAATACATGCACCGGTTCACCTGAACCTTTCAGTTATTTCTGCAGGTGATTCCTTTTGTATTCGCTGCATGCTTGGGTTTTCTGGAGGGCAGGTCTGGCCAAGATAACCTATTGACTCGTCCGTCAAGCCCCTATACAAATACTACATGGTTGGGGGGAAATAGTGCAAAGATCTATTTTCCCGAGGTTAAACTGGGCTACAGGCCTGGAGCCATTACCGAGGAAAAATAATTGACTATTTCCCCGACATAGCATGTAGTATTTGTTGTAATTACACCTTTATAAAATATTTATGAGATAATGGTATTTCAAACGTGCCTTTGAAACCATATCGTGTTAAGCTTTTAAAATCGCCATCCGTTATACGAATCTCGGCGTAAAATGACCCCAACAACTCGTCCACGTCAGCACAATTTAGCGCTTCAGCTTCCGTGAGAGAACTTTCTTTTTCCGTACAGTAGAACGAAAAGATGTTCACTAGCAGAGCCTTCGGAGCAACAATAATCGCGTGTTTTGTGCATCTTTTTTTGTATTAACGCAGCAATTTTCGTCGTATGTGCAAAGACGCTGACCGCGACTACTGGCAACGGCCATTTTGTTGTTGTTGTTGTTGTTAACAACGAAGGAAGTTCCTTCTTTTTAGGAGAACCTTAACCACTACATGCGTGACTTAGTGCTAACATAGATAACTTTCGCCTCTGGTCCTACTGATATAGGGAAAGGCAGTTAAAAAAATACCGCATGGGGACATAGCTCAAATTCACTGATAGCTCTATTTATCATCCCTGTGTCCGGCGCAATTGACCAATGAAATGGAAGCACTTAAGCCTAATTATCGTCATTAATAGTGATAAGTGTCTACATAGCATTTAATATGTTGCAAATATTCTTCTGGGCTTATACACCTACATTCTTGATTTCGTTCATCACTTAATCACCAAACGAAAGCATCACAAAGGTATTTGGTGGTGGAATACAGGCGCCCATTTAACAAGCAAATCATGTTCGTTACGCCCACCTGTTATGAACCAAAGTAGTGTACAACATATAAAAGATTTAAAAAAAGTAGTGTCCAAACATATAAAGATTGAAAACGTTGTAAGAATTTCTGGAAAGAATTGCAAATATTAGAGTACTTCAAATCCTTGAAACACCGCATTCAAGCTCATGTTGAAAACTATTCAAAATTCAGATGCAATACATTTTAAATAAAGATTGCTATAAAATTTATTTAACTTCATTTTAAAGGTCCATGGCCCGATAGCTAATAGCCTCTTCCCAAAGCCCCAGGATTTATTGTCCGGAAGGGTCAAACATTATGGTATTAGAAGAAAGCTACTATTTTCTCATGTACCATGTGAAATCTTCGGGCCAAAGGATGTTTGGTTTTGACGTTACTAGAGCGGAAAAATTGTACCCCATTTTGGGTTTTCGACCAATATTAATTTTCCACAGTACTATATGGGGCTTAAAAATCACGTTTTTAGCTAACATTTAAACCGGATTGACATTCGGCGTGTAAAACTTTACAGATGGGGTTTTGGGATGAAGGCCAATCTATCAGTAAAACTGTATATACTTAAATCGGGGCCATCCCTCTTTAACATTGAAAAATGCAAACATCCTCACGGTTGCAGAGGGAAAATGTTATCCCTTCATTGGAAGTACCCGTTCTATAGCAGCTCTACGGTAGAGATTTTTTTTCTAAAACTGGCTGTGCGTTCGTGTCTGAGTTATATTCTCTGTAATAAAGAACAAATATTAACAAGGCCAGGCCCTGTTTCCAAATGGGAGTTTCATATTCGAATCTTCAACTAAGTGCCAAAATTGTCTGCGGGATGTCGATGGATCCTGTCGGATGTATCGATTAATCAAATCAAGGAACGTGAAAGGGTGACGACCCAGTGTTTGGGCCACATGGAAACCTCCAGCATGTGATGTCTGAGATGTCAATCGCACGATTGGAACAGTGGCCAGCAAATCGAGCTCGACGTTCGGCAACAGAAGAGGACTTGGAGTGTGATATCTCCATATATATGTGCGTTGGTATGTGCTCACGCATATTTGTACTTCGCATAAGAAGCATGACAAAGGCACGAGCTTGGAAACATAAATGCAAAGTACTGACAACACGCAGCGTAAGGATTGATGATGACCTAAGTAGCATGGTTGAACAAAGAATACAACAAGATTGAGGAAAACAGTTTTTAAAAATCCCCCGTCATATAAAGCAGTATAGTTGAAGTTGGAGAGGAATTTTTTATGATGAGTAGAGTAAAAGGACGAGGACAAGGTCGTTATTAGACCTGATACGTCCAAAGCGCTCCCATCATTTGAGGTTTGCAGTCTGTATTGCCATATCAATTCTGATTCATTTGAAGTGAGTTGCTGATGAAGAAGGCTATCTATGAGGCTTGGCCGCCGTCGAGGATGTGTTTGGATGGTTGTATTGCGCCCTCATAAAAATGGATATCGATCTTGGCCTGGATGAAATCAAAATGAGTTTGAGTTTGAGGCACAAAGATAATAAACATTTAGGCTTTGTTAACATGCACTCGTGCCAATTCGGTTTTGAAACTCCTTGGTTAGATTGGAATTTATCCTTAAAATTTAAAGTACTCATGTTTTTGTTTTGTTTGTTTTTTTTTCATTCGAACCGAAATAAGAAATTGAATCACGTTTACGCAAATGCCTTGCGCCCGTATTAATGGCAGCCGGACTTTGTGGGTAGGTGGAAAAAGTTTTAAAACATCGTGCATATCAAAGGGTATACGTGAATACGAGTCATCTTTTTCCAGCAGTCAAGGTGGAACAGGCTTAATAGGTTCCCCCCACCCAGACGAGAACAAATAAATCTGCAGAATGTCAGCCGGTGTTGTGTGACAGGAGATATGGTCCGCCGGTTTCACAGTCCGCCACCCAGGTGAACCAATAGGTCAATCGATTCAGTGAACTCTTTAAGGCGACATTAGTTAAACGATTTATTCCGTGTCGTCTATGGAGCCCGGAAGGAATGTGGTCCTGCCGGAACACATATCTCCTTTCACAACGGGACTTATGTGAAAACTATAACCACGGATCGTCCGTCGCAAACGTCCACTTTCTTACCACAGACTTATTCATATTCCCACAATTTGGCTTCAATGATTGAGAATAAATATAACTTTGCACTCACGTGGTATCTAAAAGTTAGGTATTAATCCGTGTGGCGCCAACCGTACTACGAATTCTGCGATCAAAAATTAATCTTGCCTATAGAGTATTTAACAAGAGCATTATTTTACTTCATAGTTAATTCTTCTCGCTATCTTGAAATATATGCTATTACAGTGCATCAGCAAACATAGCCAACACTGTACAATAGTAGAGTCATGTTACACCACTGTCCCGATATTTTGAACCATTTTTAGGATACCTTGTTTCTTAGCGATTTGGCCAAGATGGATCAATTTAACAAAAATAGCCCTATACACCTCCCAGACTGACGGCTAATTGTTACAGAGCGTTTTTTTTCAAATGGCCGCCGCCACCATTTGAAATACAAAACGTGATATCTCTGGAACCAGATGAGATACATTGATGAAATGAAATGAAATGTCATTCCCACTAATTCTAGTCAAACAGATCAGTTGGAGTGAGGTTTAATACATATAAATCGCCATCTTGACCTCATAAATACCAAGATGGATGCAGATAGCACCGTGGGATGTAATTATATAAATAGGTTTGCTCAGATTATGTAGACGGACAAATAAGTTGTTTTTTTTTTTTTTTTTAAATAAATGAACTTTGATTAAGATTAGAATTGTTAATTGTAGCATTTTGAGACAGTCTAGGCTCTACAAAATTCACTATGGCGACCAGATGTCGTCTTGAAAAATGAGGGATTTGACATAGTTTCTCTGGCAACACAGGATATAAAGGGAAACAAAGCAGTGATGCATTTCATTACTAGGAAACATTCAACTGGAATAGAATATACAACATTTGCTGGACCGGTTTTGACCCTTTAAAAATCCAAGATGGTGGCTAGAACCATCTGAAAATGTAAAAAAAATGGTAAACTATTTGACACCAATGCCCAAAATTGACAGTAAGATTACCTTTTGTTTTTCTTAATGTTGGCAAGTAAATCCTATTTTAACCGAAGCACCCATCACAAAAATACTGTGGAAAATGGTCATGGGTCCGTATTATGAGATGATTTCCTAATGAAAATGGACTCTAATATTTAAGTGGATACACATTTGAAATTTAAACCACCCCGTAGCGTGGTGGAAGTCTAATGACCGGGGGAACTTAACAGTTTTTTCAGGCGGGAGGCGCTGCGGGTCCTGATGTTTCGAACCATTAGGGTTGGAACATGTTTGGTTTTTTGATTTTTTTGGAATTGAGATAGATTATGAAATATTTGTAGGTTTATCTTCTGAGGCAAACATTTACAGTAAGGGACATTTAGAACTGAATTGTGCTTCAACTGGGGTTAGATGCTGGAGGAGAGACGCAAAATGGGGGGGGGTCTTAAAGGTACACAGGCACATTCCAACGAAATACCAAATTCCTTAAAAGAGCTTAAATGGCTTGTAGATTGGATTGCATTAAGCACTAAAAGCAGTTTTACCCAATGGAAATTAAAATAGCCACACAAGAAGGGACTAGTTTCAAGTCAATGTCATCCTGCGTTATTAAAGCCTTTTTTCTTCATTTTCAATCAAAAGGTTTTTTGTTTTAATACTAGTTACATTTACATATATCATAGTCATAGTAAATCCGAAACGTTGGGAATGATAACTAAATAAGGTGGGCAGTGGGACAGTTGAGGGTTTACAGGGAGGAAATGACCATTTTGATATGTATTTTCTTACAACTTCAGTTGGTACAACCTAAGCCAATGGGAATTACAACACTCCGTGTCATTTTATTACAAATTAACTAATTCACAATGCAGAGAGTGTCAGTATAATTAATTGAAAAAAATAAAAACATTTAAAAAGACAAAAAACAACCTGCAAAACCTCAATTGATATAAAATTGGATCGATTTTAAGCCCAAAATTAATTGGTTTGAGATATATGATTGATTGCCAACGTAGAGCCCAATATTTTAAAACTCATAGCCGAGGGACCAATTAATATTGGGAGTTAGATCATCCAATTTTTCATTATCAGGTTTGAATCCGATATTTTAACACACTTGATTCATCAAAATCATGTAATGCCATAAAGCGGCGCCCTATATGAAGAAAGTGCAAGAATGTGCATATGAAGAACGGTTCCTTTTAAGATGCAACAAAACATCCATATTTTCTGGGATATGGATATTTAATAAAGCAATATAAAAACATTGCTGAATCTCCTATTTATTCCTATAGGAAATTAGAAAATTTCACAGTTGTACCAAAGAAAGAGCTTCTCAGCTTACTTAATCTATCAGATGGGGATATTTTGATAGTAGAAAGGTTTACACGGTGAACCAGTGCAAAAAATAGTGCTATCCTGACCAATAGCTTGAGGATTGATTTGGAAGCTGGTATTTTGTTTCAACATAAGCAAGATAATTGATCCACTACAAGTGCGACGAAGACTATCTGAGGTGGAAGAAGAAACTGGCAATACGTTGTACTTTTCATGTACTCTCTACTTTGTAACCTTATATCAAAAAAATCTATGCTGTTGCATCACAATATTATATGCGAGGGAATGACAAACTCTTAAATCGGTGAGCACTTACCGTTCTCCTCAAAGGGAGCTCCATACAACACGACGCTAGCAAATTATGTTTTTAGATTTGTCTAAGCCATCTGCAGTTTTTTGGCTTATTGTTCATGATCATAAAACCCCAGAGTTACGATCACCACCATACCCAGAAGAACAGCAATGATGGATGCAGCAATATTCCTAATCACAAAACAACTAGCACCGATCAAATGCATTTGTGTTTCACACACAGGATCACGAGATTCTCCTGAGCCCAAACATATGCTTTGCTTGTACATAGTTTGTATTCTCAGTGTCAAAAATGACAGACTTGTCGCAATCATGTCATTCGAAATTTCATTATATGGTGAGCAATCAGTTGTCTCCTCTCGTGGAGGAGGTGAACTTGGCATAAACTGATCTGTAGTGACGGTCTCGGCAGGGCGCCCAATACATAATGTATGACCTCAGTGTTAGTCTTCACTGCTTGTCCATTTGAATCTCCACACAGCAAGTTTTTTTTTTAAACTTTCCTGTAAATCTCCACCTTCCGTATCATTACCTAAAAGTTTATCGATTTACTAGTGGTATGTAATATTGAACTATTACAAAAAAAATGACTTAAAATGAAGAGAAAAAGGCGGGAAATTGACCAAAATGATTTGGACTTGAAATAGGTTCCTTCTAGGTGGATATTTAATATTCCATGGAGAGTAAAAATGTCCAATGCAAGTCCCATATATCAGCTATTTTAAGAAATGTGGTTGAAAAAGTGCCTTTGTGCCACTTTAAGACTAAATTTCATATCTCACAGCAGTTCCTATACCCACCAGAGATGAAAAATGAAATGAAGTTCTACTAAAGGTCCCTTATTAGAAGTATAGTATTTGCCTCAGAAAGCTTAAAATTAGCCATTATTCCAGCTCCTAAGCCTGCATATTTCTCAAATTAAATTCCTAAGACCCTATACCTAGTACTTTGGCAGACTCTAAATCATTTCCAAGCCCCCAAAGTCATAAATCGGGCGCCGCATATCCCCACCTGAAAAAAAGCGTTCAGTGTGCCCGGTAATATTACTCAAACAAAATAGAGCAGGAGCAGGAAACACAGGTCAACCATCATCGTTTACCACTCACTGCAGAAAAGGTTGGACACCTTTGGTAGATAGTCGGAACACATCTGTATTCAAGGTAGTAATTACTACTCTCAAATTGTGGTCACTTTTCAGTGGGGGCCAAGTTAAGGTTACACAGGGGTCAAATTTTTTAAAAGCTCCAATCATGTTTGAAATGTATGCCATATTGCCCGACTAGACCGGGAGCATACGGATTCCAAAAAGGTATACTTTGTACCATTTATGGACCATTGGTTTTTAGGATTTATCGGGTTAAAATGGCTGAAATGGTAAAAAAGGGTGCATAATTTCCATTTCGAGCGGGGTCACAATCAGAAGTTGCTTCCAATTTGTAAGTTGTCCACGAATATCAAACAAAATTAGGTCATAGAGTGCACATAATCAAATTGGCATTGACCTTCTTTGACCCTTATCTCGGTAATTTTAACATTTAATCTAATCAAAACTATCATTTTTGGGAGTCCTCTTTCTCAAAGCAATAATATGGCAAGTTTTAAATATAATCGATTAACTTTTAACAGTGGATTGACCCCTGTCAAATGAAGATTTGATTTTTTTTACCATTTAAGTCATTTCAAGGTCCTTAACCACTGGTCGGTATGTGGTATAAACGAACATTTCCACTTGATTTGAGCATTTTAAAATTTGACCCATGTGTAAAACCTTAAATTGGCCCCTATTTAAAAGTGATCGCACCATTTGAGATCACTCACGCCTATTCTTGATATATAGGTCCATACTAACTACCAAGTGTTAAAAAACCTTTTCTGTAGTTGGGTACGAACTCCTAAATAAGGCCCCTATGATTCCTGCTTTTCTTGCCTCTAATAAGGGTAGTGAACATTTCATAAGTCTATTACAACCGTAGAGTCATTTTCATCTAGGATCATCCCATGTCAAAATTAGAAAAATGATACTTATCTGTCCAATTTAGGCATTGGTGTCACATCGTTTATTTGAAAAAAAAATTCAAGATGGCTGCGACTCACCACTCTTGGATTTCAAATTCAACGTGGTCAGCAAATGTTGTATACACTAGTCCAGTTGAAATTTTCCTGACAAAACTTGTAATGAAATACATCAATCTGTTCCTTTAGATCCTGTACTGCCATAGAAAAAAAGGCAATATCACAGTTTTCAAGATGGCATCTGGTCTCCATCTTGAATTTTGAGAGCCCGACATTCTCAACTCTACCCTTAACCATTCATTTGCTTTCTCTGTCCAAATTAGTAGTAAAACAACTTCTTTTCAGTCTACATAATCTGAGCAAAGATATTTATATAATATTCATTTCCAAGGGTGATGTTGGCAGCCATCTTGGATTGAGAGGCAAGTGGCATTTATCTGTATTAAACATCACCCAACTGATCTGTTTTGCTAGAAATTAAAGTGGAAAGACCTTCATTTTCAATCAGTGTAGCTCACTCTTGTTCCAAAATATCACGTTTTTACGGATTTTTAAAAATGGCGCGGCGGAGCCCATTTTGAAAAACCGCTCGTAAAAGTTAGCCCGTGCCTTTCGGGAGGTGTAATCGGAGCTATTTTTTGTGTAAATTGGTCCTCTTGCCAAATCCATCAAGAAACAAAATTATCCGAAAAAATTGTCACGGATCTCATGAAAATGACTCCTACTAAATTGCATCTCACACTTTGACACATAATGAAATTAACCCTAACATTATCCCATAGAAAAGTTTTCAATGGCGACGTTATTTGAAATGAGCTATGTTGCAAACAATCTTTATCTGATCCCAAATCCCCGGGCTATTTATAAGCAGCTTTAATGTAGATGTCAACAGTTTGCATTTATCAATATAGCACTAGAGGAATTCCACCACTCTCTTGATGATGAAATAAAGATACGAGATTCCTGCTAGGAACATTTTCTCTAGTTAATTAGAGAATTAAAATAATATTTGTTAATCCACAAAATGAAGATACTATAGAAAGGGTACATATCTCTTGGCTGCATAGCCTTTCATCATCGAACGTTTATATTTTTATATTGCTACAGTTCCTGTAACACGAGGATACAGGAAGGTCACATGGTGGACAAATTTTTGAGGCTGTCTTTTGACAAAAACTACTTGTGTCCGACGGAGGGGCGAAACGTAAACATACGACGAAGAACGCAACTACAACATTTTCTCTATTTAAAAAACCACCTATGGTTAAAGGAGGCAGTAACAAGAATTGGAAGAAGAGGATAGCAGTGATGTCTGATGTTACATAAATACGAGAACCTAAAGGCGAGGCGAAGTCTGATCACAAGCGCAAAGCGGGGGGAGGAGGGGGGTCAGACGGGAGAAACACGCAATAACGGTGTTAATACGGCAAAAAGTAAATCCTCTCTTGTCTAGTACTATGACGACCCAGCGTGTTCTTATAGATGTAGTCGAAGAAAGAGCTCTTGGAATAAAGCACATGATGACCTATGCTCCACTCTTGTGCAAATAATGAATGTCGTCCATTAATGAGGCGAACATAAATGAATAGTTGAC
>JAMKCH010050897.1:0-10221 GCA_023653785.1 Ophioderma brevispina
TTAGAAGTTATTTGATCCCTGTTGCAGATTTAACATTTTAAGTTGTTCTCAATATGCATTGGCTAGTTAGTTTTTCCACAGGTTTCTCTGTGTCCATCTTAGGCCCAATTCTTCTCCCTTCCTCAAGCCTTCCATCTGCTCACATCTTAAATCCATCTCTGCATGTGAAACTAGGCCATTTTCATTCAACTGTTTGAAAGTTCTATTCCCATCACATCATCAAAGTCTATCATCTTACGCCAACTTCGTTCCATCATATGAAGTTGTCAACATCTCCTGCATATTAAAAGCACATGGTATCATCAAGTAAGCTTCATGTCCTTCATTGTGTTTTCTTCTGTCTTGTATAATCGCATCGAGTAATGCGAATGGTAACGGGCACCAAGAAACCTTCCCGCCTGGCCATGGTTTCCTTGGAATCTTTTCACATTATGATCTAAGATGTGATTTTATACTGATTGCATCTTTCATTGCTTTATCCAAGTTATGTTTGGAAGTGTAATTTTGATATGACTGTGATTAATTGTAGAACTTTTAAACATAATTTTCTACTATACTGTTTGATTTTATATTATCCAAAAAGATGTTACAAATTTTAATATTATTGTTGTTTACTTGCTTGTGTTAACTCTTCAGTATTTAAATGTCGCTAGTTGGTTGTTCACCTATCTACTATAGGCCACTGTTTATCCTTTAATACTATTTGAAGAAGCTATTTAATGTTTCACCACTTATCTCTAGGTTGCTTTCAATTTCAAGTGCTCTTGTAAATATTAAAGGACTTTGTTCAGTGAAATTTTAGTGTCCCCATTGAAGATGTTATTCGTAAGGGCCCAGATTAATTGGCGTACATTAAAAGGTATCCTTAACACCTGATAATTGTTTAAACCGGTCTACTAAGGAACCTTCTTTGAAAACTGTTGTCGGTTGCCACTATTAATTACGCATGCTCGTTTGGGTATGTAGTGAATCGAACTGAAAGAATGGAAAGTCTTCAAATTCAAATGGCAAGAACTATTCTGAGCTCCAATAGAAACACTGCCACAGAAGCCCTCTATTGTGAATTAGGTTGGACTCACATTTCACATAGGCAGTCTAATCACAGGATCAAATATTTTAACCGCATTCTCAATATGGAGGAAACTAGGTTTCCCAAAATTATTATTCAATGCCTTTTAAAACATCTTTCAAGCTAATGACAAAAACTGCAATGGAAATGGTTACACTGTCCGAAACACTTGTACTCTTGTTTCAATTGGATTGGATCATATTTTTTCAACCACCAACCACACAACAGCAACTGGGTAAGGTTTTCATGAATTTCCACAATGACCTAAACAACCATATATGGTTTGAGAGAGCACTGAAAAATAAAACCCGTGCGACCCTACTGCACTTTAAATGTACATCCAGCATTTTAAACTTATTTGTTAGAGCCTACAGATTTCTACGGCAGTTCTCTCAAATTTAATGCTCGAACAAACACATTACCACTCGAACACATTACATCGTGGTCGACCAATAATACGGGCAAATGTAAACTATGTAAAGATGACGTAGAAGACACAAATCCCACTTCATGTTCAAATGCAGCGCACTTACTGATATCAGAGAGGATGAAATGAAATACTCTTAAAATGAATCTCGCAACTCAAAATTTCCCTATGTTTTGGTATTGGTGAGATACAGTAGTGATAAGTTAAATAATTTTCTCATGCTTGAAAACTTGTTTGTTGTTAACAATGATTTAGGTTAGGGTGTATATTTGATACAAACTCTAAGAACTACATCAAACGTGCATGGAAACACAGATCAGAGTTGCTCATTTAACATATAGTCCTATCAAATGTGTTCTCTTTTGCCAGATCTAATTTTTGTTATTTTAAAATTTGTAAGATCGTCTCCCACTACAAATCACACATTCAGCTATGCTAGACAACATTAACTATTTCACTTGTGTTTAGTATTAGTTGTAACGCTATTTCTTCAGTTTGTCCTTAACTAAACACCATTTTTGGTTAATGCTTGGTTCAGCTTGGAACTGCTGAATAAATGCTTGTATGTAGGTTATTGGTGGTTTTTTTAAATGTAATTTTCTTTGTACATGTATACTGTGCTTTGCCTGTGTATTTGCGTTGGACGCACCATCAGACTGATGAGTGCCACTGTAAAAAAGTGAGACCGAAAAACTATAACTAACTATCTATAAGTGTAGGGATAAGCCAACTCCATGAATAGAGTCTCTGTTTCACTTAGAGTAGGATGAATGACCATGCAAACCCTGGTCAGCAAAGTGTTAAAATTTAGGTTTAATGTGGTAAGAGATTATTTACTCTGAGTCAAGCCTTTTTGGTATGGCCTGGCCCAACCTAATTATGCCTGTCGGGCATGTACTTACGTCAGGTATAGAACACTTGAATTGATAGCTACATGTATATTCATTCAACTCTTCAACAATTTAAATAAATTGGCTTAGGGCATACTAGTAACATGGTTAGAAGTTATTTTGATACTGTTTTGCAGAGTTTACATTTTAGAGTTGTGCTCAAATATGATTTGGCTAGTTAGTTTTTCCAACCGTTTCTCTGTGTCCCATCTTATGCCAAATTATTCTCACTTCCATCAGATCTTCCATCTGCTTCAACATCTTAAATCCCTCTCTGCTGCATGTGACACTTAGGCCATTTAATTCAAACCTGTTGAAAGTTATATTCCAATATTCTCATCATCAAAGTCTATCATCTTACGCCAACTTCGTTCTCCAGCATAATAGGTGTCAACATCTCTGCATTCAAATCACCTGGTATCATCAAGTATAGCTGCATGCTTCATGTTTTTTTCTTCGTATTGTCTATCTCATCGAGTAAATGCCCCCACGATCAGTCGAACGAGTGAAACTTTTACCGAGTACCCTAAATTTTCTTAGCTGTTACTAGCAAAAAGCCAGATCACTTTAACACTTGTTCTTGAAAGCCAATCAGAATATTTTAGCCAGCAAAATAGTGTATTTTCCCCATTTGCTTTGTTGTACTAGAACACAATCACAATTTTAACACAATTTTATCCCTTAAAGGAACCTTTTCTGCTACAAAACAAATTCTTGTCGTACAAACCAGAACGCAAAACATTGCATTGCAGTAAACGATTCTTATTTAAAGTAATTCCATTTATGCGAATTACATTTAATTGTGCTTTTTAATATTACATTTTAATTATATTTCAATGTACTTGTACGACTGAGATAATCCCATCAGATGGGATCTGCCAGCCTTTTTATTTTATGAAAACCACGTACTACAACTCAACATTACAACTGTAGTAACTCTCGTATTTGGTTCTGTGATCAATCGCTCTCAACATTGGGGAGAGTGTCAGAACCCAAAGCTCTCTCCCTAAAAACGCCCTTCGACCGGAGCAATTCCAATTTGACCCGTGACCTGTAAATGAATCAAGGGTCAAAACCTTTCAAAACAGGGCATTAGCAAAACAAGTGTTCTTGAGATTATTCGGCAGATGAAATAGTGAAATTGGCCCAGTGATCTGGAATGGTCACAGGTTATTCTCCATAGAGCTCAATGTATACCTCTGTCATGTGGGTCATCCACCAAACATATTTGATAATCCCAGCATCTGTAATTCTCAAGATATCGCAAGCAAAAGGATTCGGAATGCGACATTCTTGTTCTTGGATTGATAGAACAAAAGAATTAACACACAAATACGCATATGCCATCTAAACTTATGCAGCATCTATGTGCATGCATGCTACACTTGTGCCTGCGTTAACATTCCTCAAAACGTTGAAAGCATTTCTTGCATTCTAGTCTGGTGCTCGGCCCAAAGAACCTTGCATGTGACCTTGCGCAAGAGTCCACTCAAAATATTTTGATGGTTTCTAGGCAAGATTGACCTACTGAATCTAAATCTGGATGATGCCACTTTGGCATCCTTGAGCATTTTGAGATAGGGTAGGAGGTAAATTAACAGGGGTAAAATTTGTAAATGCTTCATAATGGGTTAAAAGGTGTATAGTCATGTTCATCTGGTCCTATGGATTAAAAAAAGGTATAGTTTGCTATATCTAGGACATTTACTTTTAACACATCAAGTCTAAAATGGTTCAAGGTCATCCTGGGGTAAACAATTTAGAATGCACAGATTCTTTTCAAAATGGGCCTAAATTCTTCAATCTGTTTGATATTAATGTCAATATAGGTTCCCACTTTTGTGTTGGAACATTTGTGGTATATTAAGGGGGCATAATGGAGATGTCCACAGGGTCCTATGGGGTTAATCATTTTTGTCTCTGTTAGAAATACCTTAGCAATGATTGAACATGAGGTTAATGTTATTTTGTCTGTTTTAACATTCCCATACGAACAATTTAAACCAATTGAAAATCTGATCGTTGTACATATTTATCCCATGATGACCTTGAATTCGACAATTTTGGTCTGCAGTGTAAACACAAAAGGTTGCAGGTATAGCAACCTATACCTTTTTTTTAAACCTTAGGACAAGATAAACACTTCTATAAAGATTTCATTCAAATCCACCTGAAACATTTACAAATTTTACCCCTGTTAAATTACCCCATTCCCTATCTCAAAATGCTCAATGATGCCAAAGTGGCATCATCCAGATTTGGAATCAGCAGGTCAATGTTGCCTAGAAACCATCAAAACAATTTGTGTGGACGCTTGCGCAAAGTCATATGAGTCGAGCACCGGACTATTCCTTTCTCGTGTTCAACAAAGGGTCACAAAGCGTACATTTTTTATGCAAATATGCGTTTGATTTTATGCTAAAATTTAATCAACTTACCCAAAGTTAATCCTACGGAACTTTTAAATTAAAGGAACATGCATTCAATGTCGTCTGTGTTCGTCATTATTTTTTTTAATTGTTCAGAGCACAATTCGAAATGTTTGCGACTTAGGACAATAACATGAAAATCAACCAACAAGCTTTTGCAGCAAAATGAAAGATCTGTAGCTGCTTTTCCAGAGAAACAATCGTATCACGTCTATTGTGTACTGCCTTCTCAGTAAAGACAGTTTCAATCAAACAGAAAATAGCAACAACCGACTAGGTAGTTACAGAATAGAGGATAAACCTGCCCATTTAAAAGTTTTACAAGATAGTAAACCCTCGACCCAGAGCCCTCGACCCGTCTATAACAATACTAAGCAGAGCACGTGTTTGATTGCAAAGTGCCGTCTTAAAAATCAATTTTCAGTACGAGTATTAAAATAGAGAACGCAAACATTTGCTATCATTTAACAAACACGAAGATACATCATTCTTTAAGCGCTTTAAACATACTGCAGTCGTCTAAATTTAGGTTTTCATAATTTTGGAATATATTACAATCTAATAAACTATGAATTTATACATTTAATATGCATTTTGGAATGCTCCTGATCTAATGATTAATTGTGCATATTCAAATTACATCCAAAAATTGGCTAGAGCTAACTTGAGCTATGTTTACTTTGCGATTAAAACAAGCATAAAACAAGAAAAAAAATATCACTTGCGCCATTCGTCTTTTATATTTGATTGCAGCAAATGTCCCTTGGCAAGCAACATTGATATTATTCGTTGTTTAATACAGGATGGAATGGGTTGGCTGAAATGCCTTCTGTATTCCTCAACAGAACATAGAAAGGAATTTGCTTTAAGTTCTGGAGCAACTTCTCCTGGTACATTCTTCACAAACACATTGGTGTTGCTCACGATAGCCACTGTTCCAAGGCGAAGATCATGTAATTTATCCGCGGCTTCTTCAAATTGGTTCCATGATATTGTCCGATGGTAACCAGTATGGGTTCTTAGTGACTCTCTTGTGCAGATAGGTCCTGGTGCCAACAGGATAGCCTTCATGTTTCTTTGAGTAGTTAACGATATGTTTGTCCTTCTTCTCAATGTCTGTTGGTATAGAAGATTATGATCTTTGGGTCATTGCGTTATACACTTTGCATATAAAGTCATGCTTTTACCAACTGTTGGATTACCCATGCACTCTGCTAAATAGTTTTAACACAAACAGCGGAGTAGCAGAAACTGGGTTAAAACACATTATATGATCTTTTAGTCAAATCAACTTATTTTAGATTCCCGCATGAGCTCTTCAACTAATGGCCAAAGGTAATACAAATTGTTGGTATATGCGCACTTATTTCTAAAAACACCTGTTTTACTAATTTAAACACAAATTTTGACACTTGTTTCTAAACCAAATACATTGACAAGTTTCTGAATACCACCACCAATGTACAATTGTTTGAAGCAACTAAGCACGTGCACAACTTATGACCTATATACTGATTATTAATGTCCAATTTTAAATGTATACTTACATCCACACATGAACACACCCACACAAACACGCTCTTACACACGTTCACACAAACACACACATAACATTAGTATCATCATGTGGGTGTAATAAAGTCGTACCTGACATTGGGTAAAATGAGTTTTTTGCTCGATTTTGTAAAAACAGGTAAAACACACCACTCAAGGCATAGTGCCAGCCTCAAATTAGAGTAAAACATTTTAATGAAAGAAAAAGAAATACTACATCTGAAAACTTTATAATTAGAAATTTAAAACAATAAAAAAGTGAACATAAAATAGCTATATGCAGATACGACTTTGTTGCACTCACTTGACCATTTGACTTGAATCAACGTCACGGCCAACTAGGCTGTCCCTGACGTACAACTCGCCAGCGGATATCTTTCAACTTTCACTACATGCTGCATGATTTCTATTGAGTCTCTTCAAGATCTATGAAGGTACAATGACTTCCAAAATAATGAATCAAAGCAATAATACTTTAAATCGTGATAACCATAAAATGGTTTACAAGTATTTAAAATGTTCAACAGGCCTTTTTACACAAGTAAACATTTGTGAATAGCGTATGCATATTTCAAGCCATAATTTGAACAGAAGTAAATGAAGTCCGTTAGGAATTGACCTTCTTGAAGTTGTTACTCGTAGCCTACAATCATAATATAATGTTATAGGAATCAAGTCACTTGATTGTTTTTCGGATACAAGGCCAAAGCAACCAGTTTGATGCTCTCAGCCGCAAAGATATAATAGAAGGTTGCGCCTTCAGAACCTCTCACTGTATTCTTCTGGTGAACATAAACTACTTTCCACGTCGAAATGTCTGCCTTCAACCCGGAACTTTCTTCTTGAAATGTGTTTCGCTCCGACGGCGACTTCCTCCCCCGCGCCTGGTACCTGACAAGCGATCCCAAATTAGCCATCTGCAACTGTTGGCATCTCCGAGAATTGCTCTTCTTTTGTGACCTGTCGAAGTTTTTTGAAGTTTGTGTTTCTAAGACAACATCTGAGTTGTGATCGGGCCTTTGCTGAGAAGTATGCTCCTCATGACTATAATGTCCAGATTACCGGTTGAACGCTCCTGCTTCGGTGTCACAAGTTTTTCTGTGTATTTCAAATCAAAATTCAAAAGGAAAGAATCAGCAGCATGTCCGGGAGATTTTACCAAACACATATGTTGATGACTATCTTATGAAATAAAAAAACTCAACATATAAACATTTTCTATTACATTGGCCATTGATGGTACAATTGTGTTTCAGGGAATACCAGTAAAAATAACGTCATTTCCAAACTTTTGTGTCCCCCACCCCACCTCCCTTATCCTGAGAGATTTCCTCAGCCTGGTTGCTTATGTTGATAGCGATTGTGGGTCCTAAGTATGTCGTCATTGCAACGAATTTTCACGGTTTGACAGGATTTCCTATTAGCTGACAAATCGAATTTTTTTTGAATGTTTGATAGATACATGGCCAGAATCCACAAAATTTATTAGTAATTTTACACAAAAGAGTTAATAAAAATGCAGAAATAAAATACTTACATATTTTTTTTTTTTTTTTTTTTTTTTAAAAAAAATATACCCTGAAACATTTTGCATGATCCTAACATTTGTTTCACAACAACAATCACACAATAAACGTTTTGAGTTAACAAAAGTCTGTGATATCAATTGAAGCTGAGCGGAGAGTCGCATGTCGTTCATTGTTTATTGATCTATACTGATTATTATAGTACATTGTGTTATATACATATATACACTTTAACAACTTGTCCCAACCTTGTTCCTGTGATCATAACGAAAAAACCTCATATGTATTCTCCTAAAAAGCGTAGATCTCCTCTGAAAAAATATTACAAATTACATGTTTTGTTAATTTGTTTACTTATGCATAATACAGGCAAAAATGTGGTGATTTCTAGAGGAATAGAACATAACGTTTTTCTCTTCCTCCAATTTTGTTTCTTTTAAAAAACGCCAGGTGCCTTAAAAATGATCAGTCAAGTCCCAAAAAATCATAAAATTTGACAAATATTTTGATCGGGGATTCTTGTGATTATGTACAACAGCTCAATCGTCGGAAAGATTTTAGATCATTAAAAACAATATAACCACGTCAAATATCTCAAGATCAGATAAAATTAGGGCGTGTTCCATACCGAAGTGGCATAGTCTATACTGCTTAAGACGTTCATTAATATCAAACCCAGAGGCATAAACGCCCCCTTATACTTCTAAAAATCATTTTGCTAATTTTCCTTTATATACAACAAGTCGAACTCGTATTTACGCGATTCGTAAAATATGTCTCCGCCGAATATCGCGATCACTACCATGAGATAATGCATGGACAAACACCCCACCCCCTCCCACACCCCGCAACACCCACCCAAAACCCCCGCAACATCCCCCCACAACCCCGCACAACCCACCCCTCCAACACCCCCAACTTCCCACCCCACCACTCACCCCCTCCCCCAACACTCTGCTCTGCAATACCCACCCGCATCACCCTCCTTAACACCCGTGCACCCAGACCACAACTCCCCACACCCCACACACCCCACCCCCCCCCCCAATACCCTTACCCAACGCCTCCCCCTTCCCCAACGCGCGCACTCCCCTCAACACACCCCTCCACACCCTAATACCCCCCCTCCCGCACCACCCGCCCATCCCTCCCTCCCCACTCCCTCCCCCACCCACCGCCCGTTCCCTACCCCAATGCACCACCCCCCCCCTCCCCAACACCCCGCACTACCTAACCCCCTCCCAACACCCTATGGCCTATTAGTCTCATGTAGCGAAGTAATTTGCATATCCTACTACGTTTCAGAGATACAAACAATTGCGCATATTTATTAGCTCATTTGCATACCTAAGCCGCTGGGCACATATATCACATACTTACAATTGCAAAGATGATGTGGCCCATGATCGGCTTTCAAGCAGCACAGGAATTTTGAGTATCCAAGTACAGTTTCCAAAATATAGCAATTACGGCGATTTTTTTGCTATTATTAGCTCATTGGCATACTCAATTTGCCCAAATACACCCAAAATCTACTCAGAGTCGAGTACTCTTCAGCCCCTTTCCTTCCACCAAGGTACATCATTATATACGCCTAATACTCCAGAAAACTCGTACACAGGCCTTGCGTAAAATTTTCATAATTATGCAAATGAGATACTTAATTAGCATATTTTACGCCCAAAATCTAATCAGGTCGAGAAACTATCAACCCTCTTCTTTCCACCAAGTTACATCATTGCTGCCCTTACTGAACTCCATATAAATCGTATACAACATGGGTTACAACATTTTTAATCACGGACGGACGGACGGACGGACGGACGAACGGACGACGGACGCTGCTTCCTTTTATACGTCCCCGTTTCCGAACTTCGTTCGTCGGGGACAATAAGCCCACTACTATAAAAGTCGTATCTTATCTTATACAAGGTTTCTATTGATTATTTCGTGCAACATTACAAGGAGTACCAAAGCGTAGCTAGTCCTATTTGATTTTCTCAATCATGAAGCCCTACTACTCAGATGTAGCAGTTTGATACAATTACAGACTGCTCCTTCCAGCTTTTATTAACTTTAATGATGATTCAATGCAAACTAATAATCATCAATACATATTAAAGATCATTAACTGTTTTAATAAAAAATACCAGGAAAATCTACATGACAACCTTAAAAAAAAAGATTTGATTCATAACATCACAACAAGGATTATGTTTTGAAATGCATGTACTCTATGAACATTGGGAGACGTTTTGATGGGGAAAACTGTTTGTTCATCTAACAGAATTAGTTTTGCTGCCTTTTACATTCTGCATGACTGATG
>JAMKCH010050898.1:0-10797 GCA_023653785.1 Ophioderma brevispina
CTGGGCGGGCCAAATAACTGGGTGGGCCATGCCCACCCACTTTCAAATACCTCCCTGCCGCCGGTTCAGTTTTACTTAGTGCATGCTATCACAGTGGGGTAATCCCAGGGGAAACCAGACATTTCATCCCCGTACAATTTCATCCCCGAGACATTTCATCCCCGCGACGATTCATCCCCGAGACATTTCATCCCCATGACGATTCATCCCCAAGACACTTCATCCCCGTACACTTTCCTCCCCGAGACACTTCATCCCCGTATATATATATATATACGCTTGATTGGAGTTGTTGCATTGTACAGACTGTTACTAATTGAATGCACTGAGCTATAGCAAAGAGTGATGTGGCGGGTGGTGATATTGTGCTGTGTTATTGATTGTCATGTAGTGCATGTCATGGCTAGTGAAGCGAATGGTGTTGCATGTTGTGTTATGTTATTGAACCGTGCAATAGGAATTGTGTGCTCTGTGTGTGTGTGTGTGTGTGTTTACAGTACACAGTTTAAAGCCTGTATAAAACCTCTGTGGTAGGTGTGCGAGGCGGGATATGTTGTTATTGAGAGAGCCGGTGAGGGAGCCAACGGGGAGTTGTTTTGTTGTATTTTTTTGCCTTTTTGTCCCGATTTTCCGTTCATTCAAATAATACTGAAAATACGAATATTATACCATGGCAGACTATTTAAAAAAAAAGATTGTTCCATCATAATTACCTTGTATCGTACTCGACTTGTATTTTTTTTGTTCATTTTACATAACCCAGTGTTTAAGTTGTCCCATTATTATTTACAGTAAATTGTAGCGTTTGTAGTAATTTCCGTTAGTCGTACTATATAGAAGACACCATTTTATTCTTTCCCCATTGAATTTCATTCATCTGAAAACAAAAAGTTAAATATAACTTAGGTCATTGTTTCAGCCTCAACAATCGGAAGAAAATTAAGAAGGAAGAAACTATTTAAATATATTTTTGTAATGTTGTTAAGAGCACAATTGTGAAAATCCCCCTCTTCTTTTTTTCATTTTCTTCCACATTGTTGGCTGCAAGATCAGTTTTTAATTTTTCCCGTGACAAATACATCCAAAAAAAAAGATCAGAAAAGCAAAACTTAGGTTTCAAAAGTCAGAATTGATATTTTAAAAAGATGTGCACACATCTTCTTTTTTCTTTTTCATTCTGTTATTTTTGCTTGTTTTTTAGTGTTTGTTTTGTTTTTATTTTTTGTTACTTTTATTAGTTGGATATAGTATAGCCATCAAAGGTCCGGTTTGATGGATAGTATAACCATCAAAGGTCCGATTTGATGGTTAAACGGTGCCTTCTGTATTTATATATATGGTCGATTTTCATGAAAACAATGCATTTTGGAGGTAAGACACACCCCAAAAAATTTCTCAAAATTGTATGTTTTTATGTTTTAAACATTTAAGTATTCAATACCTATTACGGGAAAAATAATATTGCCAACAACACTTCTTACGTTTCTGCACAGTATGCACACAATTTGTGCAGCAAAAGAATAGAGTTTATTACGTTATCAACATTTTAAATCAACAAAATATGCCAACTGATGACATTATCAGATTTAATTGACTCAATATCATTCTATGGCCAAATTATAGTTGATGATGTAAACTAAAACGCATTCAACGTAATAAACGATAACGTAATACACAATAACGTAGTAAACATTTTTTACAATTTTTCACATAGATTGACTAAGATGTATCTGATTGAAAGTTTATATAATTTTTGTGGTCGGAAAATAAGTATCTGTGCCACTCTTGATCAATATTTAAATAGCTTGTTTGGTTGCTGAGAAATGTGGATAACGTAATACACTTCCTTAAAAAGGTCGCATTTTTTACAGAGTTCAACATTTCTTAGACTTTTTAATAGTCATTGTGAGCTGATGACAACACTATTACCAACTGCCGCCATTATGTTTACCTTGAAATAAGATGCACAATCAATATCTTAGTAGAAGTTTTACCAAATTTAGGAACTGCTTTGTGAAGGATAACGTAATAAACAAGGTTTTCACGGACATTATCTTTGTATTTCAAAAATATAAAAATAAAGTGAGAATACTAGGCCTAGGAAAACATCATTACATAATTTCTACACATGTTTCGAAACAAGAAGAATTCAAGCTGCTAAGTAGTTTTTATTTTTTTTTATAATTTAGATGTTGTGTTTCGGACATCAATTTTCTCCTATTTTTCGATGTTTGAAGGCAAATATCTCATAGAAAAGAAAACGGAAAGCATGGCAAACTATATATGCCCAAATGCAGGTCAACGGCTCCTATCAAAATATTACCGTTTTGTTCCAATAAAGCATTGTTGAAAAGACTTATTAACCAAAGACACAAAATTTCTGGAAATGCACCGTTTGGTTCTAAGCCGAGCACAAAAATACTGAACACAAAAAAGAAACTAATATAAGTTTGTTTTGTGTTCAGATTAGATAGATGTCTGCATAAATAAATTTATAAATATAAATTTATGAATGTGAATTTATTAATTGTAAATGAATATAAATTGAAAATATAAAATTTTAATCAATTTTTAATGGGTATTAAAGATTATAAGAAACTTGTATAACTTTCTTGTATATTTTGATATGGTATGTATTTGTCAAGCTGATAATATCACAGATTCTTCTGTCATATTTCTTCAGATTCTTCCATCATATTTACTTCTAAACTGAAAAAAGTTATTAGGTGTACATCTAACACATGCAATGACAATGCGATTATATTCCGCTTCATTGTATATCGTATGATAGTGTCATATAGAGTGAACCGATTTGACAATTCAAAACATTTTTCTCAGCGACTACGTTGAAAGACTACGGTATAGATAATAGGGTAAAATGGGGGTAATATGGACCCCTTAAGCAAGATCGTAATTTTCAAGAATTTTATTTTATTCTTTAATAACTTTTCATTATCAATCATCATACCTGAACATTGGACTAATATCATATATCTTCTAGGTGTATATAACTGTATAAGATTAGTTTGTTACAAAACTAATCTAGGAAACAGAAGCATATATAAATAATGTCGGGATAAGGTGAAACCTGAATCCGAAGTAACTTTTCTGACAATAGCCTCTAGTTCCTCAGAGTGCCATTAAATCATTTACGACAAGTAATGTAAGTCAAACCTACCCGTTTTAAATCTAACATCACTGTCAATTGAGTTCAAATCGTATACGAGTCCATTCCACAATGGTACCAGGAATCAGAGAATCTAACCGCCAATCACTATCAGAACCAACAACCATACGAATCTGAAAACGGGTCTATTATAATAAGCCCTGTCACAGATTGTATATTTGTTGGTTAAATCATATCATCTGATAACAGGTCTCTCCTACAAAGCCCTGCCACCGACTGTATATATTGCTTTATTCCGTCACTCCATGCATAGAAGTGATGAGATAGATGTTGCAAATCCAGTAACAAAAATCTAAGCAAGTCACAAGGAAAAGTGACTGCTATATTTCCCCGGGCCCGAGCATCAGTATATACATATAACCAATTGAGCCCTGGTTTTTAACACGTGCATACTTAGCTATGTAATCTCTGTATACAGACATACAAAAGCCGGTCCAGACTTATACTAAACCATCACGTAAATAGCATAAGGTTTCTGGCCCTATTTTGCAGAGAGCGCGAATGTATTTCAGCATACATACTTAATTTCAGTGGTATATTAGACACATACTGAAATCGGTCCGGATTAAAACTAAGTGCTCCCATCCTAGGAAGCATTAAGTTTTCCGGCCCTATATGTATATGTTAACTATATTAGACCGTCAGCCCAGAAGGTTTTGGTTAGACGAACGAGATACCAATGGCTGAATACGGGAAAATTCAGAGAAAAATATAACTTTTTCAAATATGAAAGTCTGCCGGGGATCCGTTGTTACGTGTAGCCCCAGGAGAGGGGTAAAGTTACTATGGGGGTCAAATGTTTGAACTGCTCTAAATCTAATGAAATATAGCTCAAATTATTCCTCAGGTTACCAGGAGTAAAAAAGTCAATTGGGTCACATGTGTGTGGTGCTTCCTTTCCAAGATATTTGGGAAAATAGGCTAAAGGTCATTTGTTTATTCAAGAAAGGTCAGCAATTGTAATACCAAGATTTCTTTGTAAAAATATTTAAAACAAATATTTAATGATACTGATTCAAAATATGCTTTTTATTTTGCATAGGGTTGGTTCCTTTTCATAGGGAGGGGTATAATGTCCCCGTCCCCATAGAGTCCTATAGGGAATTTTGTACCCCTTCCATTATAACAACAAGGAGATGCCGAAAGTGCAAAAGCATTTCATATTTGGATTCAGTATCATTTAACATTTAAAAAAAATATTTTTACAAACAAATCTGGGCATTGCAACGGGTGACCTTTCTTGAATAAACAAATGACCTTTAGCCTATTTTCCCAAATATGTTGGAAAGGAAGCACCACGCGTGTGTTACCCAATTGACTTTTTTACTCCTGCTTACCTAAGGAATAATTTGAGCTATATTACATTGGATTTAGAGCAGTTCAAACATTTGACCCCCATAGTAACTTTACCCCTCTCCTGGGGCTACACGCAACAACGGGTCCCCGGCAGACATTCATATTTGCAAAAGTTATATTTTCTCTGAATTTTCCCGTGTTCAGATATTGGTATCTCGTTCGTCTAACCAAAACCTTCTGGGCTGATGCTCTATATAGGAAAACGTCAGCATTTCCACAGAACGATAAATCTAATGTTAATGTGCATACTTAGTAACTGTGCATGCATACACATGCAAACAGCGGTCCAGACTTATGTTAATTACTACTCCCATTACATAGGATCTAGCCTTAAGTATGTTAAGTTTTGTTAAATGGCAAGCAGATGAACATAAATTTGACCAACTACGAAAAACTAACTTACCCACCGTTTAAATCTACACAACAACTGTTTTTATCTCAAACCATAAACAAGTTTCCTAAGAGTTTAGCATTCTGGGGGAATTCCCCACTTCCTATTGTGCAATCTAAACAGGTGCATTTTGCATAAAACACTCTAGGGCAATCCCCTTTCTCTCTTTATGTAAACAAAGTGCGTTCCCGTGAGAAAGCTTTTCTCAAAAAAATTGAGAAGAAAATAATATTTTTAAAGTTTAATCAGAAAAGATCGGGGGGAGGCCATATAACACATTCCCAATGTGTATAAAAGAAAAGTAATTGCAAATTTATAGTGTAAATAAAAAGTTGAAGTATATAGTATGACGTGGAGAAATGTTGGATGAACTGTTTATTACTTTACAAGACGTGGGATGAGGACAATGATACCCAGAATGTGCAAGTTATGCCATCGAAAAAGTTTCTTAAGACATAACTTTAATTAAGAGACAACAAAAGAACAACAGAAAACAATGGCGTGTTTGAACTTAGATGAAATAGGTGAAAACCAAAAAATCTATGAAGGTCTTATAGACCTAACAAGTTTCGTGAGTGGGGGATGGGGGGAAATAAGTATGTATTTGTTAACATTGGTTAGGTCCAACTTCCACCTCGAACGTGACGGTCTTCGTCATTTTTTTTCTACAGGCATCTGATTTTGTGCAGGCTTATAGGATCTACGTTCCCTGTTCGTTTGAAGTTTGGTTGCTGATCAACAAAAAAGAGGGGGGAAAAGTTATAATCGCTTATTTGAGTCGATAGTGTTTGATGTGTTGATGATATCTTTAGACAAACATCTTAATATAGAAAACATACAGGACGCACCATATGCCTACTGATTTTTAGGTTATACGAAAAGGGACATTTCGATATTTCTTATACGTTAGGGACAAGAGGAGGGCGTCCGCCTTCAACGAAACGTGTTATTTGTATGGCTTGTACGTTTGCCGAAACCTTTCTTTGGCAAGACTTGTTGTACTTTTTTTCTTGGGCCTATACCGTGAAGGAGAGAAGGAAAGAGGAGCGAAAGTGATAAAATTTATACTTGAGTTCATGACCACACTCTTCGTGGACGTATTTTTTAAAATTTTATTTCAAAATCAGATTATAAACTTATGCAGCTTCAATTATGAAAAAAGTATTACATATCTGAGAAACAACCAGCACACATAAATTTTCCACGATTGTTAGTACATTGTAATTAGGTTACATAATAATTATAGGCCTTAAAACATAGGTAAGCATTCCAAATATGCCAAAAAAAAAAACAGGTTAAAAAATGCAGATTTTCTTCGACCATTGTCCTCAGATAAGTTGAGATAGTAGATTCCGTTTTTTAGTTCTACGGTGTGGACCGCGAAGGGTCACAAAACCAAAAAAGGTTGCATCATTGTAATTGTTACCATAACCACGATAAAAAAGTGTGAACCAAAATTTACATATGCCAATTCATATGCACTCAACCACAATTTCCCACTAATTTTTTTTTTTTTTCCAGAGCCTTCAAAAGCCACTCACATTGTCAAGGAGAATGGACATCTCTCTACGACATAATAAAAGCTAATAAAGATGACATGTCATATTATCCAAGTGAAATTGGGGAATTGGGCATCTTGATTGAAGAAATCAAAGACATTTCTTGACTCCAAGATACAAGATCACGCGTAACAAGTGAAGCATTCAACAATATCTCGCAGCTAGTGCATGATACAAAGCTAAAGGTGACGAATTTTGCACCGCGATCGGCAGTAAAAGCCGGCGATGAAGCAACTTTACAATTGTTAAATCTAAGTTTAAAGCGTAATTTATATTAGTGATATTCATCTAGTAAAAAAAAAGTGGCCAGCATACAGGTATTGTGGTTACTTTGAATTAGTGAGAATAAGACTTAAGTAAAGAGTTAAAGGTCCGTTCATACTTCCACTGCCACTGATTGCTGTGCAAGTAAATTTCGCATTTCGGCACTCGCGCACTCCTAATCGATTGACCGCAGGTCACCCAGGTCACGGGTTGCAGTACGTTGCAGTAACGTGCGGAAATTTGCATACTGCACCACTGATGCACCCCATGCAATCTTGCTGCATAGCCAGTTAAAATAATTTTAACTTAGTTCAGTACTGGCGTTGCAATACTGCAAGTGAATGCAAGGGACAATTTTGGGAGGCTGCATTGCAGCACTGCACTGCAATGAGTGAATGTATGAACGGACCTTAAGTCACGTCAGAACATAAAAGTGAAGACATTCAACAATATCTCGCAGCTAGTAATATACAACGCCACAGGGTCAGAAATTTGCACCGCGATCGACAGCAAAGCACGGCGATGAATGATGTGAAGCATACTTTACAATTGTTAAATCTAAGTTTAATGGTAATTATGGTGATTATTCATAAAACCACAACGTGGCAGCATTACATGGTAGTGTGGTTACTTTGTAGTACTGAGAATAAGACTACGTAAAAGAGTGTACTTCACGTCATTGAGTGGTCGATCGACCACGGCGATCGACTTTGCGGACATCCGCAATATGCACTACTTTACCGGTACCGCCACGTTTTAGGTTAATAAATTTATTTTATCATAATTTCGCTGGTTTATCACTTTGTTACATTAAAAACCGAAACAATTTAATTTTAGGGGATGAAATGTCGTGGGGATGAATCGTCGCGGGGATGAAACGTCTCGGGGATGAATCGTCCCGGGGATGAAATGGTACGGGGATAAGTGTCTAGCATTCATCCCAGGACGCCGGGTCCCTGTTAGCGTACCATAGTTGATTGCAATTGACTTCAAAGATTGGACTATTATCCGTTGAAACTGGATGACAGCACATGAAGTTCCAATCGAATGATAAGAACCTTCTACGGGCTTTAAACTTAAAAGTTTTTTTTTAACTTGAAGTTGAATGTGTCCTAAGAAGCAAATTTTAGTTTCTCACCTGGACTAAACAAAGCTAATCATGTGCCGGCCGCCTTGCCTTCACAGTTCAACTCTGAAACACGCTAGCAACCCCACCCGCGCGCAGGTGGGCAACTAACTGGGCTTTTTGATATGTCCTAGAATGCCCGCGAAATCAGTTATCAATTCCATCATCAGCAGTAGATTAGCAGGAGTATAGGTTTCGTCGTCGCCGGTAGTATGACAAACAAGTTCCATATCGACACGTATAGCGCAGCCGTGTGCACCTTACAATGCCTGGCAAATCGGCCGGTGGCGGCCATCATCAAATTTGGATCCAGAACTTCTCTGCCAGGCTACTGTTGCAGCACGAGTTTTACGTTTAACGTACAATTTAGGCATTGTACTATTGTTGAAGCCCGAATTTCCACAAAATGGCTTTGGACATGTTTGTATTTTTACCCTCAGTTCCATCGTGCTTCCAACAATAATAATTTGCGATATTTTCTGCTTAGCCAGCAAACTTGATCGCTTTGTTTACCCGTTTCCAATTCCCAACATCCACTTCCGGGAATCTTAAATTCCCGGTCGCGCATGCGCTATGCTTTTGCTCCAGGTTAAGTAACGCTTTTAGTAAAGCATTTTTGTCGTACATGGCGTCTCCTATTGGTTTAACCGATTACTCTTAACGTGGAATATTTCATTTCTTTGTACCTTGTACCTATGCTAAAATTAACATAATTTTGTTGTGTAGGTCACTTTGTTGTTTGTGCATTCACTTTTGTTTGCGCTGTTTTCAGACGGTGTGTGTCTCGCTTTGTGGTTTTGAATCGCTGAAATATTATTAGTCCAAGCGGGGTTTCATTACGTTGTTTGTGTGTTTGGATGGTTGTGTTGTTAACAAATTTTTGGTGTGCACGCAGATTGTTTGCGTTTGTGTCGTCTTCATATGTGTGGTGTGTTTGTGTCTCAGCTTTGTGGCTTTGATGGGTGGAATATTACAAGCACCGAAGCGGGGTTTTCAATTACGCCTGTTTTGTGTTGGTTTTGGTGAATTGTGTTTTGCATAAGGATGTATTCGTACACGCCCTGGGTGTGTAGCTGTTGACTCGTTTCATTGCATATTACCTTTGTGTGCGGTTGCATATCAAGGAGCTGTGTTTTTAAATATAATTGTCGTTTATGTCTTAATTTTTGTGTGCGCAAGCAATAATATACGCACAAATGTTACACAACCAACAAAAACCCACACACTCAACAACCAAACCACAAATTCTAAATTTAAATCTCTATATTAATACCCCAAATGACTCCATACACACCCACAGGATATGATAATTACTTTACAATATATACACCAATGTTACAAGTCACACACACAAACACACCGACAACACACACCCGGACCGTGTCGCACGCACACACACACACACACACACACAACACACCCACACACACACCCCCACACACACACACAACCACCCACACCACACTATATTCAAATCTTTTCCAAACGGTCGTTTCCATAGAACAGGACTGGTGCCTACAAACTCCAGAGTTATACGACCCCTATTTGAAATCACATGTCCCAAAGGTCAATGAAAACTCAAAGCGGGTCACTCTGCTGCTGATGAAATTGATGATGACAACTGAAAATTCCAGGTATGACAATTTCGTTTCTTTCTTTGTGTTGGAGACCAAAAGTTGAACTTTACCTGATATAAAAATAGTTTTCTTTCCTGAAAATCGCCCACAAAGGGGAGAATTTTTGATAAAATTTCCGTCTCCACTAGAGTTCGCTGCGTCTCCCGTTATTTTACGTCTATATGTCACGCAGGCAAACGAAAATTAGGTGCGTGAAAAGTGAGACTCGTAATAACCAGGCGCATTTACATCGGGACTTGTACCAGCTCAAGTCGGCTAAAAAACATCGGTTAGAGCGTAAAGAGAATACCAGAACATACTCTATCGGTGACGTGGGGCCCTATTTATAGGTGTATAATCGTCCGGCAGGTGAAAAGTAGGGCACAGTCGATCGAAATTATCACTTTTTGTCGTGAACTTCAACACCAGTGCCTCCGATTTTTTGTGTTCCTTTGATATTCTTGCTACAGTTTTGTAAGATTAACTTCACGTGAAAAGGTTCTTTGTATTGTATTTTAGCCACTGTTCGGCGACGCGAAGAACAACATTTTTTTTGTAACATGAACTATGGTACAAGTTCCGTGATGGAAAATGGGCACAATCGAGATGCATTATGGCGGCTCGTGCAAAGGTCTATTGATGTCTTCATAATCAACAAACATCGTACTCATCAGTCTCATCACCGTAAATCATCAGTCATCATATAATCATAATCATCATCAGCATCATCATATCATAGTATCATCATCATTCATGTTTTTTTTCACATACGGAAATAAGCCAGAAATTAAACTTGCAGATTTCCCCATATCCAGCTTCTTTTGCCTGTTGGCAACCTCTGCACGGGCCTCTAACAGCGAATCAGCCTCCAAGGATGTTAGGAGATGAGAAGAATCTTTAAAAAAATATAGATTAAAAACTATAGCAATCAGGAAAAATAAAAGGGGTGTTTTTATTTATCAACTGGCGCGAAATCTGGGGCACGTTTTACTTGGACCTTGGTCGGAATATTAAACATACGCAGTTCTAGATTACTGGGCAAATTTGAATAATATAGGCAAACCAAACCCCATATTTGGTAAAATGCACAAAAGACTCACAGGAATGTGTTATTAGGACAAATTTAACCAATGTTAGTAAGTGTGGGCGCTTTGACTCGACAGGCCGCGACAGGCAATAAGAAACAGGCAAGGGAAGGGACATGAAAATAAATTTTACCTTTATAATAGCTGTTTTTATCTTAGTATGCTAATATAGCCGTAGAGGGGAAAATTGCATTTTGATCTATTTGTTGTCTT
>JAMKCH010050899.1:0-11417 GCA_023653785.1 Ophioderma brevispina
CTTGGTACATGGTGTGGCCTGCACATGCACACAAACAAAGTTATTGTTGTAAATTAATGTGAAAATTCACATTATAAATGTCTTTAGTGATTTTTTTTTTTATCTTTCACGTTATGACTTTTAGTCATTGAAGACAGCAAATCATAAATCACAAAGGCCGCAGCAAAATAAATTACAATAAAGTCATACAGACAAGGTAGCACCATTTGATATTATGGAAAAAAAAAAGTTGCTCATTCAGCCACATTCAAGCTAAAATCAAACCTCCATTGAAGCCTTTGACAAATTTGTTAGGTTGGTGTATCTGGCAGGCCGACAAACCCTACATGAAGTCTGATCTTTTTTTCAAGCCTAATCTTAATATCAATCTTATTAATTTCCTAAGAAGAGTACTTCACAAGCAGATGATAATCCACTCAAATATTTTTGTCTTTAGATTTAAGAACTTTATTGCAATAATCTATTGGCATATATATAATGAAATATCCCTAAATAAGATGTACCAGATTGTTTTTTCATTTTTCCATTGAGTATTCCTGCTAAAAATCCACATTATTCGACAAATGTACACAACTTGTACAGCAATCATGAAGCTGCCATCTTTCCTCCGCTGTGCTTATTTACAATGCCACACACACAAACGAAGAGAGCCAGCAAAAATATATCCATGACTTCAGCCAGCCAGTCCTGCCACAATCCTCATCCTTGCAAGACTTTGGTAAGCACACAAATGACACAGGCAATTCACCTTTTGTGGCCCCATAATTCTAGCTAATAATAAACATGGCGGCTCCTTAAATCATCCACTGCTATGAAAAGGATGCATTAAATGTTGTTTGTCTTTGCACGGAATACTCCAATGACTCATGAAAATCATCTGGTACATCTTATTCACTATGAAACTAGAACCCTGAAAAATACACTGAAATCACAGATACTGGCTGAAAAACTACTTGAAAACTCGAAAATGTTCTGTACAAAGGAAAAGTAACACTGAAAATATTTCAGTTGGGGTTCATAGGTGTTCAGTTGCATTTCAGTGTAATTTTCAGTTTTTCATTGTTCTCTATATGATTCATCGCTTGTACTGTCATGACCATAACAAATAGCCAATTCAACTTATATGGTTATTTTTTCAGTGTGATAGTGTTCTTCAAATAGATTACAGCATTTTCATGTGATTTATAAACAGCCTCATGTTTTTCAGGGATTTTTCAGTCCATTTCAGTGTGATTAGGATCCTTAAGCATCACATATGTATTTCCTTGTAAAAGTTGACGCACTATATTGTTTTAGTATTGTCTTTTACTGTCCACGCGTGGTCGCATACACAGTTTTCTTGTCCCATGCATTTCACCTCCTCAAGCGATTTGCTCCTAGTGGTTAAATGCATGTTACAGGAATAGTTTTGTATGCGCCCACTGTTATTCTGTTACTTGTACTGGTTTTTGTGGTGTGTTTCTTTGTAGGATCTCACCCCGAGAAGGTGTTGCCCTCTGTTTGTAAAAGCGAGTGTCCAAATAAATAAATAAATAAATAAATAAATAAATAATTATTATTAATTTGCAAAGGATATGGTGTCATTTGCATAATGAATAAAAAAGGGAGCCATTTCAGTGTGGTTTCAGTGTTGAATTTCTTTAGTACTTGTTCTGGTTGTTCAGTAATTTTCAATTTTAGAGTTTTTCAGAGGTGGGTCAGAATTTTTCAGTGTTTTCAGTGTTAGAGTTCATATTGTTTAGGGACATTTCATTACATTCGCGATGGATTCATGCCAATAGATTCCTTTTAATAAAACCATGCAAAATTACCTACCGATTCCATTTTTAGGCCTTCTGCCAACCAACCAATTTTCTTCTTTTAGGCCTTAGCATCAGTTTGAATTTGACAGGACCATTAGCTTTCAAGATGTGTTTTTGTCACTGTCTGCTGATCAAAATGCTGCGCTCATTTGTTATTATGAACAGTAGTGACGAGTGATTGCACACCAATGTGGAAGATTGACACATGTTGGGTTCAGAGAGCCTATAAATCTTCCCTACAATGTCCATGACAAGCATATAACGTTGCACTTATGATTACTTCCTGTTTGCTCTCAGTGTTTTTGCATTTAATACGGGTTAATGGCTGAATCTTTTTGAGCTTCAATGATATTGCATGATACCCAGTCTCACCTGAAATTGAATTATCTCTCCTGTAAGAGTCACATGGTTAGGCACATGTGGTATACCATAGATACCCTACTCACCTGAATTGAATATTCTCTCCTGCGAGAGTCACATGGTAGGCACATGTGGTATACCATACTGATACCCAGTCTCCCTGAAATGAATCTTCTCTCCTGTGAGAGTCACATGGTAGGACATGTGGTTTTATCCATAATGATGACCCAGGCCTCACGAATTGAATTATTTTCGCCTGTGAGAGTCACATGGTAGGACAACTGTGCGTATACCATACTGATCCCAGTCTCACTGAAATGATATTCTCTCCTGTGAGAGTCACATGGAGGCACAGTGGATACCATACTGCGTACCAGTCTCAACTGAAATTGCATTATTTCTCTCCTGTGAGGTCACATGGTAGGCCATGTGGGTATTACCCATACTTGATACCCAGTCTCAGCTGAAATTGAATTATGTCTTCTGATGGAGAGTCACATTGGTAGGCAATGTGGTATATACCATACTGATTAACCCGGCTCACTGAAATTGAATTATTCTCTCCTGCGAGCGTCACCTTGGTAGGCACATGTGGTATACCATATGATACCCAGTCTCCAACCTTTTGGGGCAAAAAAAAATTGAATTATTCCTCTCCGGTGAGAGTCACAGGGTCGGCAATGTTGGTATACCTCACTTGATCCCAGTTCACCCTGAAATTGAATTATTCTTTCTATGAGAGTCATATGGTAGGCACATGTGGTATACCATACTTGAGACCAGTCTCACATGAAATGACTTATTTCCCTGTGAGGTCACCTGGTCGGCACATGCTGGTATACCATACTGATACCCAGTCTCACCTGAAATTGAATTATCTCTCCTGTGAGAGTCACATGGTAGGCAATTTGGGATACCATACTGATACCCAGTCTCACCTGAATTGAATTATCTTCTGTGAGGCGAGTGCATGTAGGCACATGTGGTATTACCATACTGATACCCAGTCTCACCTGAAATTGAATTATTCTCTCCTGTGAGCGTCCCATGGTAGCACATGTGGTATACCATCCGCTCTACCAGGTCTCCCATGAAACTTGAATCTTCTATCCTGTGAGAGTCACATGGTAGGCACAGTGGTTAACCATATTGATACCCAGTCTCACCTGAAAATTGATTATTCTCATCTGTGAGAGTTCCACATTGGTATAGGCAATGTGGCTACCATACTGAAACCAGTCTCACCTGAAATTGATTATTCTTCCTTGAGGTCACATGGTAGTCACATGTGGTATACCATACTTATTAACCCGTCTCACTGAAATGAATTATTCTATCCTGTGAGAGTCACATGGTAGGCACATGTGGTATACCTTATGATACCCGTCGCACCTGAAATTTGAATTTTCTCTCCTGCGAGAGTCACAGGTAGGCACATGTGGGTACCATACTGATACCGTCTCACTGAAATTGAATTATTCTCTCCTTGTGAGAGTCACATGGTAGGCACATGGGTTATACCATATGGATACCAGTCTCACCTGAAATTGAATTATTCTATCCTTGAGAGTCATATGGTAGGCACATGTGGTATACCATACTTGAGACCCAGTCTCACTGAAATTGAATTATTCTCTCCTGTGAGAGTCAAATGTTAGGCACATCGTGGTATACCATACTGATACCCAGTTCACCTGAATTGAATATTCTCTCCTGTGAGCGTCAGTGGAGCACATGTGTGCGTGAACCAATACTGATACCCGTCTACTGACATTGCAATTATTCTCTCCTGTGAGAGTCACATGGTATGGACATGTGGTATACCCTATGATACCCAGTCTCACCTGAAATGATTATTCTTCCTGTGGAGAGTCACATGGTAGGACATGTGGGCAACATCTGATACCCAGTCTCACCTGAAATTGAATTATTCTTCTGTGAGAGTCACACTTGTAGGACCGTGGTAACACCATAACTGATACCCAGTCTCACTGAAATTGAATCTTCTCTCCTGTGAGAGTCATATGGTAGGCACATGTGGTATACCATACTTATTACCAAGTACTGCACCTGAAATTGAAATTATTTATTGGGTAGGCACCTGTGGTATTACATACTGATACCCAGTCTCACCCGGAAATTGAATTATTCTCTCCTGTGAGAGACATAAGTACCTTCTCTCGTGTATTTCATGGAAGAAGGCGAGTTGTTGAGCTGCGACACCGGGTCGTCTGCGTCCAGCAATGCATCGCTGATCCCACCTTGCGGAAATGATCGTAAAATCAACCAACAAAGATTTATAGGGAACTCATCTCCAGTTGAAATTGACATCGTGCACTTTTTTCGGACCTACCCAATGTTACATCTCATCGGTGTTGACCTTGAAAAGTGTGGAATGGCCAAAATTTGATTTAACCTTGCTACTAAGATAACCAACT
The DNA here is from genome assembly GCA_023653785.1 of Ophioderma brevispina. NCBI lineage: Eukaryota > Metazoa > Echinodermata > Ophiuroidea > Amphilepidida > Ophiodermatidae > Ophioderma > Ophioderma brevispina. The sequence continues at coordinate 4,601 of JAMKCH010050899.1, forward strand.
TTTGAAAGTCTGCTTCGAGCTTTCCCAAATATATATTTGTATTACTTAAAAAATTCTCCAGTCAGAGGGCATGGGTTGGTTTGAAAATCAACATTCTATTGTTTTTAGGTGTAGATTAGGACCGTGATGAGACCGGATTTGTGACCGGAATTTTTATTAACAAGGTTCCGATTTATGAAGGACATCGATTGAGCTTAGTGTCTACGGAGCGACTCAGAGATTTCAAGGACTGGGTCCCTCCAATTTTCTAACAAACATCATGTTTTTTTCATGAATAATGCTTGTCCACAACTATCCCATTCCTATGGTACGTATAATACATATTAATATTACTACATCAAATGAAAAATCTGATTAATCTCAAATTTTGGAATTGAAAATTTAGGAGACTTGTTTTAGTTACATTGACTATTTAATTCAATAGCACAAACAATTATATTTCAATCTCAGAGTCAGCCTTAGGGCACCATAGGATTTGCAGTGAAATAGGCAACTTCAGTTTTAATCATTTGTGATTACTGGAACATAAAATCGTCTTGATACGGACAATTAGCATCATTCTCATGAGTTGACCACATTTTAAATAAGCCAAAGCTCGGGTAATAGATTGATGGTTAACACTCGCACCATCTTACCTTTTTTGTTGCGTAGCATTATACATGGTGGGGTGAGTGGCAACCTGCTACAAAAAAAGAAAGGTTGAAGGAATCACCCTTTTCCGCGCAGGTGTTACAGTCAGGAATGTTTCAAATTAAAACCATGCTTGTTGAAAAGATTATGTTATTTGGTGGCAAATATGAGTTACATTTAGTTAGTGAAATTGGGCCCAACTGGCGACAGAATGCTTCTGATTTAGAGACTGCCTCAGGCGTACTGTAATAATAGCGCCCTCGGGGCAGTGGTTAAGTTTATGGATTGTCAAAAAACCCTCGGGAGACTCAGTTGGTGGTTGGAGTCGGTCAGGATGAAGTAATTTTCTCCATGTGCTTCTACCTTTTGTTTGATCTGTGGACTAGTTTTTACAGCGACCCTGTTGGTGAAGAATAAACGCAGCGTTTGGCGTTTGGACTTTGAAATGATTCGACTGAAGTGCAACTCAAACTTGTGCGCTGACAAGCTTTTCAAACCACGCTTGTGGATAGCGTCACCGGCCGCAATGTCTTGATTTCGTCGATTCGATTATATTTATGAACTTTTTAAGTTTCCAGACTCGCCTTAGTTTCTACGCCGTTATATGGTTTTTTCGTTGGTAAGCAGTTATTCTCCCTACAAATCCCGACTACGCGTCATGATAGTCTACCTTCCAGCTCGCCGATAAATATGACTTTTGCAAACAATTCATGACTTGAATTTTAATTATCGCATGTGGAAAGCAAATATTGTGACCACGTGAGCTGAACATTTTCCACTCTTCTGACGCGACAAATTGAGGGTTTTTTCGGAATGTTTTAAAAAATTATGGGTTTAAATGAAGGTTGCCTTCTAAATAAGTTCTAGGACATTTCATACCTCACAAAACTGAATATCATATCTATTTTTCTAGACTTAAACAATTTTATGAAATTATGAAAATCTGCCACCATTTCACCTTTTGATTGTATTGTGTTAAATTATGTTTGTTATTGATGTTGCTGTGCATCCACAACCAACCAGTTGCTCACTATTTGGCGTACTATATGAAGTGAAGAAATCACAAAATCCGCTTTGTTCAATGAGGTTTTTCCCTGCGGTTTAGAACCATTTAGGCTATTATGGCCCGTACCAGGCGTCACTTGCTTCCATGACATGTTAAGCCCAATGAGCGGCTCAGGGTGAGAGCAGGGAGTTGGAATGTGTGAATTCTGGAGATGGGGAGGAGGAGTGGGGGATTGTGAGGAGTGAGGAAAGAGACGGGGGACAGTGCTGTGTCCAGGGAGTGACGTGGAGAGGGGAGGAGGCTAGTGATAATGGGAGTTGAGGAAGGAAGGAAAAAGAAGATTTCAATAGCTTCCCACAATGCAATACTTCCAATGGGGTTTTGTACGGTAATGATGTGGGTCGTTAGTGATGAAACATGGCTAAAAAATTGACAGTACTTGATCACAAACTTGCATTTTAAGGAGCGTGTCATCTCTAACGACCACTGGCAAAACCTGTACAAACAATTCCAATGGAAGCAATGCATTGTGGGAAGCGACTGGGGTATCTTCTCTGGAGAAGGTATAAGTTGTGGTGGGCGGGAAGGAAACTAATGATGGAATGGGGGATGTGGTATGGGTCTTGGTGAAGGAGGGAATTGTGTGGAGAAGGTGGAGGAGGTGAGGAGGGGAGGTGAAAAGAAGGAAGGATAAGTCAATGGTTTTTGAGGAGGAGGGGTAGTGCAGTGTTTGATATGGGCTATGCCCCGCAGAGCTGGTAGAGAAGGGCTGAAATTGTTAAACTGGCCAAGCTTTACAATCTTGAAGTGCCATTCCGGTGATAGATGTCTACAAGTTAATGGTGAGCCATATGGATTTGTAACCATCTCTCTTACTGTACTCCTCACTCTCTAGATCGTCATCATCCCACTGTACAAAAAGACACAAAGTCACACCTTCAGTTTATTCAAGGAATTTCATGTTTGTACAAACAAATTATCTCATAGATAGTTAAGGGATGGCCCAATTTTAAGGATATAAGTTTTCATCTTGTAAACTGGCCTTCACCCCAAACCTACCATCTAGTAAAGTTTTCGCAGGCTGCCCGATGTTCATCCGTGTCTGATCGTGAGCGCTAAAACGTGAGTGGTAGCCCCATAAGTACTGTCATATTAATGAATTGGTTCGACCAAATTGGGCAACTTTTTCCTCATAATTTTCCAACAACCAACATCCTTTGGCCTAAGAGTCGCAGGGTAAATGAGAAAAGAGTAGCTGTCTTCTAATACCAAAATGTTTAACCACTTCCGATTCAATCTGGGGCTTCTGTGGAACGAGGCTATTAGCGATCATGCCAGGACCTTTAAATTAACTCACAAACTTAATGTAAATGGCAAATATGAAGTCCCCACCCCCTCTAAAGTGCATTGATACCAGGTACAAATGGTGAGTTAATCTCTAACAAAATCCAATTCCAACCAGAATTGAATGTACGGCTAACTGGGATGTCTCCTACCAAACTTAGCAAAACATGGACAGCATGGTGTAAAAACCTTTTCTTTTCTCTCTATACTCTGAAATAGAGAGCATAGTCCAATCAAGTCTTGCCAAAATCCATCAAAATGCACTATAGCGCGCAATTTTTCACAAAAATTTGATTTGGCCACAAAAGACCCTTTAGTAATCCGCCAAGCCCTTACTTGCACAATGTTGCCTTAGTATCTGTTTATTGTATTCAAAGATTTTCAGATGGGTCCATGTTAGTTTCTTTTTGCAGATACGATGAAGTTGTTATGTGACCTATTGTTCTTTGAAGAAAATGGGTAACATCATCCAATTAATGCGGCCATTTTCCAACAAAAGCATAGAAATAAAATGATTCTCGTATTCATGGCAGTTAATCCTTGCCTGGGGGCAATGCTTAATACAAAGAATTAATGTTCGAACATGGTATAAGTGGCACATTCACAAATAAATATCGCGAAACATGACCACGCAATACATGGAATTTGTACGACTGTTGATTTCCCTTGCCATAACAGCTGCTGTTTCTAAACAAGTTACAACAATAGCTGCAGAGACACGCAATGGTTTTTAAGTCTCTGACATATGATATTAAGGTTCATTTTGGACATTACTCTGCGAGCATTAACACAGATGTCTGATGTTTGAGATTTTCTTTGAATCGATGGTGTTCAGCCTGCTAAAAGGGAGCACCCAACATTCAAATTTTGACTTAAAGGTACATTTATGTGATGCTATGCACCTTTGTTTTCTTCATGTTCACTAGATATCCTGTTGAGAAAAGCTTATAAAGTTTGAGTCGATCCCAATCTGCGGGTTTTGAAGTTTGTGAGCAATTGCTTGTTTTCCCACGGTCCCCCCCATAGGACACTGACTGTAATTTCTGTCGTTTTACACACAGAAATACAAATTGCAAAATTTCTTAAGAATACACTGAATTTGACGTAAGATTAGGTACGCATGAATTACTAAGGCTAACAGTCACGGATGATTATAAAAATCTCAACTTTTTTGAGAGGTAAGCCGGGACGAGGTTGTCGATCACAAAATGCCCATTTAACATCCAAATGTAACACCTTATTAATCAAGTACTCCTTAGTACTTATATACAGAAACATACAACTGACCTAAGTGCCGATTAAAGGGCGCGGGGGGAAGAAAGAAACAACACCAACACCACAACTTGAAACATCTGTCTAAGTATGGCAATAATCTTAAACAAGTTAAGGTGCAATGAAAGATTTGGGGTACCCATATATTGCATCATATGTAGTGATTCACATAGATAAGACCACCAAAAAAATTCCTGATCCTTGTTTTTGGCTACAGAAATGCCTTGAAAGTGAAAAACAAAAAAGGTAAAAAAAATAAAAAATTTTAATTTCAATATAACATTTTTTTTTTAATTTTTTAGGTTTTTTCTTTTTTTAATTAGAAATTTCACAATTTTTGTACCAAATAATATTTTTTCGCTTAACCCTTTTCACATGGGGACATTTTATAAAAGCTTAACATTAGTGCAAAAAAATCATTAAATTTTCGCACTTTTTTGTGGGGACACCTGTTATGGGAAATCTCTCGTTGCACCTTTAAGTATTCATGGCAAGAAATTAACACTTATACAGGTGAGGCCTCTATTGATATGATCTTATACTTACAGAAATGTATTGTAAAAGCACCCCATTGCTGAAGAGCTTGCATGGAAGTTATTTGTTCTATACATGGAGATATTCTAGTACTGACATGGTTAAGGTAATGATAACACTTATAACATGCGAGGCCTCTATATTGACCTGATTGTGGTTACTTACATTAAAGTATTGTAATGCACCCCATTGCTGAGAGCTTGCATGGAAGTTATTGTTCTCTACATGGAGATATCTAGTCTGACTGTCTGTGATCGTAATCTGTTGAACAATGCTACAGTTGACCCTGACTGGATCATATGTGAATAAGGAGAATACAGAGGGGAAAAATAATATATCTTCTGTCAAATTGTTACATCATGTTATCTGTGGTACATGTTGGCAAGTATGTGTGAGGGGGGAGACCGCCCTAAACCCTTCAGTCAAGAATACATTTTCAGAAATTTTACACTGTGCATTGTGTTTGAGCATAAGATTATGAACTACGCTGCTCACGTTGATGCATGTCACATGCTATTGTATTGCATTCACCGCTCAAATTTGTTATCGCATGATGCACTGTGATTATAGAGTAAAGTACCTTAACCATAACGCGCCCGAGAGGCATTGAAAGCCAACGAACGTGGTAACCGGTCGGAAAATGCGTTTTCGTGCATCTGGGGCCGTCTACAACTATTTTTGGTCGCGCAAATGACTCCTCATTTGCGTTTCACTTGCATCTGGGACGTCTTCCCCGGAGAATGAAACGCGATGCTTTTCGCCGTTCATCTGGGCCGTCTTCCCCGGAGAATGACGCGATGCGTGTTCCGGTTGCATCGTGCCGTCTTCCCCCCCGGAGAATGACGCGATTCGGCGGTTGAGGAACAGTTGCAATCTCCGGCCTTTATTGAGCTGGAAAGATGCGATGTTTTTCGCTGCATTTGGCCCGTCTTGCCCCGCATAAGGCGCATGTTTTTCATCAGCGGTTGACACTGTAACAAATGCCCATAGACCATTTCGATTTCGATGGTGAAAGCGCCACCATTTTCGATAAGCTATTGGGTTAATTAAATGCATAAACGTATTCATGACCTAAACCGGAGCATGACGTAGTATAATAGTGCCACGCACGACTATGAATGTAGCGAATAGCGCCACTCACGACTTGCGAACTATAAGCTACCATTTCATGCGATCAGTGTGTTATTTTTTATTTATTTTTATTTATTAGTTATTTAACACCTGTTTTTTTAATTGCAATATTTCATCACGCCCGATGGTTTTTTTCGGCCCGTTGCATCTGGGGCCGTCTTTCTGGTTAATGGCGCGATGTGTTTCGTTCCACCTGGGCCCGGTCTTTTTCACGGTAAAATGGCGCGATGTGTTTTGTTGCATCTGGGGCCGTCTTCCCTTCCCCGGGAAAATGCGCGATGTGTTTCGTTGCATCTTGGCCGTTATTGACTTTAAAACGCTACTAATCCTGTGCCGGTAAACACGGCCGAGATGCAATTAAACTGCAAGCTTTGGCTCTTCGTTGCATCTGGGCGTTAAAAAATAAATAGATTGCTTTGCTTGCATGTGGGCCGTCGGCCGGCAATACGACCCGGTCCTGGTTATTAATGAAGTCATGTGCAACGCTACAATAGGTCGTGTGGACCCACTTGTTCCTCAGAACCATAACCAATTTTTTTGCAATACCTACAGGACTTTTCTTTTTTTGTTGTTGCCTATGTGCTTTTCATGCCTACGACCTAACCCATGTACACTACATTTACAGCTTCTTTCACAAATGCAATTGTTTGATGAGTACCTGCTAAATGATATTCTTTCACACCATAATCTAAGGATTTTAAATCTGCCTCAATGATACCAACCCCAAAATAACAGGTTTTGAATAAAAATTTTACTGTTCCAAGAACAGATGTACAGAAGCACAATGTAATTAAACTGTAACAAGAAATATCCACGCAACTTAGATATCATGTTCACAACCAGACATATTTACATTGTGGGCATGTAGACCAATTGCGCTCACAAAAGAACCATGTAAAC
>JAMKCH010050900.1:0-131157 GCA_023653785.1 Ophioderma brevispina
ATCATGAGTGTTGTGTGCAGTTGGAAAGTCGGGTCGGCAATGAGTCGGCTCCAAGCGGGAGAGAAAAAAAAAAAAAAACAAAAAAATGCAAGCCAACTGGTTATGTTGAATCGGCCGACTAAACTAAGAGACTAAGAAGATAAGTCGCGACTTGCAGTCTTGACAGGCAACTTGTGACTGTCGTGCTAAGGTCTGCGACTGATGAGAACTGAACAAGTGACATGCTTGATCACCTACTGCTCGACGATTGAGCATCTCTTGTATTGTAATTTGACACAAGACTGCAGCCGATTGGAAAGAAATGTGAGTCTTGTGTAGTTGGGAAGACGTTGGGTCGCGTCGCGGGTTGTCTTCAGGTGACGGGACCTTTCTTGACGGAACAACTCGGCGACCAATCGAGAGCAGTCTTGACAGCGACATGTCACAACTTTTGCTGTCGTTTCAAGGTCGGCGACTCATCGGGGACTGAACAAGTGCGTCGCCCCCCCCCCCCCCCCCCCCCCCAATTCAAACCAGATGGATATTGTTTATTCATGATGCTGTCGCCTACTGCTCGGCGTTTGTAACTTTTGCAAGTTTGAACAAATGCTAGTAGCCGATTTTGAAAAAAATGCGGTCTTGTGTAGTCGGGAAGTGTTGTGTCGGGAGGTGTATTCTGTGTGTGTGGACTATACCTTATGTGCACTAAATCACATACTTGAATTTTCTCATCTCAGGACTTAGTGTATTGTGTAGTATTTGGGGGTCCGGGGATATCAGTTAATAGACCATTTGCACGATCCACGAATACATCTCGTCGGTGGCCATTCCATCCGGGAACTTATACCGGCCTCAAGTCGGCAACCAAACATACGGTAGGAGCATAACGGTAATTTCCCAAACAACATACCCCATCTGTGACGTTGCACTATATAGTTGTATAATCGTCCGGCAGATGACAAGTAGGGCACAGTTACGATTGAAAATATCACGTTTTGCGTGAATTTCAACACCAGTGCCCTCGATTGTTTTTGTTCATTAGCTATTCTTCTACATTTTTGTAAGATTAACTTCACGTAACAAGGTACTTTGTATTGTAATTTTAGGCACTGTTCTGGCGAACGCAATAAGAACAACAAATTTTTTTGTAAACATGACCTCTGGTACAACTCCCGGATGGGAAAATGGGCATCCCAAAGGAGATGCATTTCGGGGATCGTTGCATAAATGTCTATTAACCCTTAACCCTAACACCCCAAATACCACAAAATTTCATGCTGTGCTGCCATTATGGTATTTTGTGATATTTTGGGTTCCAGTAGCACACGTCCCATATTTGCAACCAACCATCATGACCCTGAAGATTCCCTGTGGTCTTGGGGTTTGGCGTCTAATGGGTAAGGTATTTTGTGGTATTTAGGTATTTCTTATTAAATTATGGGTGGGATGCTTTACGTCTTTCCCGGGCCTTTGTGAAATCTCCCTTCTCAAGTACTGTGGTATTTGAGTGTGTTGGGGATTTATTGCGAATTAATTGTGACTGCCAAAATTGGAATGAACCATGTTAGGACCAAGGATATAGAAATACTTCTCCTTGTCTGTTTTTATTTGTTTGAATGTTTTTTATCATTTGAATGTTTGAACTAATAAGATTTTAATTGCACAGGCATCCAGACGGAGTATGATCATGTAAATGCCTCATCATTAAAATAAAAAATCCTTGCCCACTGATGCATGAACACTATGAGCTAGTTTAAAATCTCCAATTCCCTCTGGCACAGTTCAGTAGCCTTCATTCACCAGTTGTATTTAGAAAATACACACACTGGTTTTTTGGGTCTGTGATAGTCTGATACACAGATCACACAAGGTCAGTTCATGTCACTGTTGCTACAAGTACAACCACTTGAACTTGTGTCCTTGGTGGCTGAGCATATAGTGAAATAAGCCTGTAAATACTGTTTTTCTTAATGTAATCTGCCATGCAAGATTTTATACACTGGAATGATGTTGATTATCCAAATGTGGAATCCGCTTCTACTCTTTGTGTGATCTATGATTCAGCTCTCCATACTTAGTAGTGTGTCTGATAGGTCAGTTTGTCTTAATGGTTACTCTGCCATGCAAGACCTTCATTCTCAGCACACATCTGAATGTTTGATTTGGATTCCTTGTGCACTCTGTGTGTAGTCTCTTATTCAGCTCTTCATACCCTTAGTATACTCTTAAACCTAGAAATACGAAAGTATCAAATAAAACTCCCACACAAGTCTCCAAGGAATGCCTGGTATTTGTCGACTTATATGCTAGTATTTTGTGTATCAGTTGTAAGAGATTTGTTTTGTTCATACATCATGCCGCTGTGTCTAATCGCGATGTATAGACGCATTTTGTAGGAAGGCGCGATAATACTGTGCAGCACATCGATTAATGTACTTTGTAACTTCTAGGTTTACCCCGAGTATAGGTGTCTGAAGTCAAGGAAATACTCTGCCATGCGCAAGATTTCATTATAAGAAACAATGTCTGGATGTCTGATTGAGGAATCCCTTCGGACTGTATGTCCGCATTCTTGTATGTAAGTCTCTGATCAGGCTCCTCAGGCTTGCTGATTGAAAACGGTGTATTTGAAAGTTGTATGTGTGAGGCCCTTAAAAGATGGATGATTAAATGGCCATGGTCCGATTGTGAATAACATTGTCCCCAGGACCCCGATTTTACCGGAAGTGGGTCAAAAATTTGGTGTTGGAACAAAGACTCCTATTTTCTCCATTTACCCTGTGAAATCTTAGCACTAAAAAGATGTTTGCGTTTGGATGTTAGAGCAAAAAATATGCCTTAATTTGGTCGACCAGTATTAGTCTTACGCAGTATTCTATGGACTTACAAAAATTATGTTTAGCTCTTAGTGATCAAAATGGATCTGTAAAAAAATCGTGTGAAATTGGGAATATGGGACAAGGTAATCCAATCAAGAGGAAAATTTTATATAATGAAATCGGGCCATCCCCTTTAATAATAACCCCCCCCAATTCTAATAAATAATGAAACATTACTCAAATGGAAACATTCCTTACCACCTTCTACAAAAAAGGCACAGTAGTGGGGTGGATTTTTTGTGCAGGAGTATAGCTTACCATCCTTAAATGCATTTCTATAATTTAGAATATGCCATGATTATTTGTAGAAATTGAGCCAGACTATGTTCTATAGTGAACCCCTAATTAAAAGTGATATTTTGCAGCATTAGCAAATGCTAAAAATTACCTCCAAACCAACTGAAACAATTATATAAACCATCTCCTGCTTTTTTGTGAGGCCAACCATTTGTGAAAGCCCCACGGTAATCCTGGTGGTTTTAAAGCTCTAACATGGTCACTTAAGCAAGCCAACGCTTGAACTAATTCCACTCTCACTATACCATTACATTCCCCCCCCCCCCCCCCCCCCCCGTATAAATCCTTGTTAAAGGGCTTTGTTTCAAATCTGCTGAATCAGCCTTTAAAACAACCTTTGACCCAATCCCCCAAGAACCACAGACTCCAGACTTGTCTTGATTGATGAAATCAATATGTGAATCAGAATTATCTTGTCAGTGATGCTACTCACTCTAAGATCTGTAGAAAATGTTGTGTCAGTATAGTGAGAAGAAGGTTATGGGCTCCATACCATATCTGTTTGGCACATACACACGTCTTGCGGATTACAACAATCACACTTTTGGTGTTGGAACAAAGCTCCTATTTTCTCATTTACCCTGTGAAATCTTAGCACTAAAAGATGTTTGGTTTGGATGTTATGAGCAAAACATGCCATAATTTGAGATTTAAACTACTTAGTTCTCCAGGAAGGTCGCCGGTTCGAATCCGGCCAAGCGCACATGGGTTTTTTTTTTCAACACTATCGTGCGCTGGCCATCTCCAGGGAAAGTTTAATAAATATATACATGCCATAATTTGGTCGACCAGTATTAGTCTTACGCAGTATTCTATGGGACTTACAAAATTATGTTTTTAGCTCTTATATCAAAATGGATTGAAAAAATCGGTGTGAAATGGGAATATGGGAATTTTTTTTTTTTTTTTTTTTTTGTGTGCTGCCCTAAAGATGGATGATTAAATGGCCATGGTCCGATTGTGAATAACATTGTCCCCAGGACCCCGATTTTACCGGAAGTGGTCAAAATTTTGGTGTTGGAACAAAGCTCCTATTTTCTCATTTACCCTGTGAAATCTTAGCACTAAAAGATGTTTGGTTTGGATGTTATGAGCAAAACATGCCATAATTTGGTCGACCAGTATTAGTCTTACGCAGTATTCTATGGGACTTACAAAATTATGTTTTTAGCTCTTATATCAAAATGGATTGAAAAAATCGGTGTGAAATGGGAATATGGGAATCAAGGTCGTCCAATCAAGAGGAAAAAATTTTATATAATGAAATCGGGCCATCCCCTTTAATAATAACAATTTAAGTAAAATAATGAACCATTACTCAAATGGAAACATTCCTTACCACTTCTACAAAAAGGCACAGTAGTGGGGTGGATTTTTTGTGCAGGAGTATAGTTACCATCCTTAAAGCATTTTCTATAATTTAGAATATGCCATGATATTTGTAGAAATTGAGCCAGACTATGTTTCTATAGTGAACCCCTAATTAAAAGTGATATTTTGCAGCATTAGCAAATGTTAAAAAGTACCTCCAAACCCACTGAAACAATTATATAAACCATCTCCTGCTTTTTTGTGAGCCAAACCATTTTGTGAAGCCCCAGGTAATCCTGGTGGTTTTAAAGCTACTAACACGGTCAATTAAGCAAGCTAACTGCTTGAACTAATCACTCTCACTATACCATACATGCAGTATAGCCTCCTTGTTAAAGGGCTATTTGTTTCAAATGCTGTTGATGCGCTTTACAACAACCTTTGACCCAATCCCCCAAGAACCACAGACTCCAGACTTGTCTTGATTGATGAAATCAATATGTGAATCAGAATTATCTTGTCATATACTAAGTGATGCTACTCACTCTAAGATCTAAGAAAATGTTTGTCAGTATAGTGAGAAGAAGGTTATGGGCTCCATGCCATATCTGTTTGGCACATACACACCGTCTTGCGGATTACAACAATCACACTTTTGCCCAGCGTTGGCGCTACTTTAGCCTCTTATGTGCGACATTTGAAATAGATCTGTAAATCACAAGTTGGTTGACTACAGGGGTCAGACGTGCTCTGGAATGACCCCGGTTTGTGAAAACACCAGCTAGTTCAACCATTGCATAAATGCATGTGAAGCCAATTTAAGGCGTGGCTTTTTTCTTAGTCCAAAAGGTATATTGATAAGATTAGTTTGGATTTGGGCATTCAAGATCACTGATTAGGGGAAGGGTATCATGTATAAAGATTAAGAATGAGCACTTGGATTAACATTCAGAGCTTATGTAATGGGATTTGAGTTAAATTCTGGATTAAGTTGCGAGTTAAGTTAACTATTACTGGATTGAAGTGAACGTAGGTTAAATGCAGGTTTTAAGATATAACACAAATCTGACTCAAAAACCTTTTGATCACTGTGTATTGGTCTCAAAAGATATATCTGAGAATCAAAAGCTGTTCACTTGTCCATCACTCAATGATCTTAACATGCAACTTGATCCCACTAAGCATTCAAGTTGTTTGAATCAACCAAAAAAAGTTGGGCAAACTCAGTTTTGACCAACTCTGAGTAGTGATGCTACTATCCTTTGAAGCCACAAATCTTGCCTTCAAAAGTGCACCTAACTTGACTGGCGACTAATGTCTCTTCTCAGCAGGGAAAGAGTTAGAACAATGCAAGTTGAGACCTGCCTGCCTTGTTTTGCCAACTTGACAGACTATAGATTTTATGGAGATGCAATATTCTTGCATCAATGAGCTGACATCATCGGCTGCTCTCCACTTCAATGTGCTCTATGAAGTTAGCCGGCAACTGGGGTCATCACTTAATTGTATACCACGTTTTCGCATTCTCGCATCTGCATGAAGTACAAGAACTAATCTCATCTTACCGCGCCTGCTTATCCAATTCCGACACAATCATATATCGTTAAAACCCTAACGCCCTGTAATGGATTGTCCAAACACTATTTTAAAAGTCATACCCTTCCGTAGTACATGAAAATGTCAATTGCATTTATGTGAAGACAAGAAGGGGCACGAACATAAAACTGTTTCTACCCCAGGGTCTGTGGATTGACCCGGTCTACATTGCACTTCTCTGTGAAACGGATACCGAGAAGCTGCCGAGAAGGGAAGATGTCGATAAAAGCAATCCATGGGATTAGAATTCTATACACCTCTTCATGATGCCACACATGAAAAATATTGGTTAAATTAGAAGTTCCCTAAATCCCAATTGAAGCCCCGGGAGTCTTACAGTGTATTTCAAGCATGACTCCTGCAAAAACCTCGGACTATTTATTTGTATAAAAAACCGCATACTGGCCATATTATTTCCTAATGGGCATCACATATTTAAGGCACCACTAGAAGGGTGCTTGACTAGACTGCTGGGGGTTGGATGATAAAATAAGAAGATCCTATTTGAAATGAGCGGCATATGAAGTTTTCAAGAACTGGTGTGGATGGTAGTATACATACTGATATTAGGTTAAGAGTTAGCAGGGAGCACTGTTCTGCCTGCAGTAGTTTGGCTCAAGGGCTGTATGTAGATCTTAACACATCACTTGTAGATGTCATGAAAATGCATACTTCATTCAATTAGCGAAACGATCAGAATTGTTATTTCCACCAGTCAAATCAAATCGATACAATGGCTACGGGATGGAGGAGGAAATCATTGGCCAATGAGACCTGAGTGTCATCATCCCAAATTTATTATAAGACCAACGGTATAGTGTGTCCACCAAGTTTTAAAAATTTAAAAAATAACAAACTAAAAAAAACACCAAAAAACAGCCAAAAACAAAAGCATTTAAAACAGCCAATTTTGTTTATGTTATTCAAACGACACACACCGTGAGTATATTTAAACAGAAAACAAACTTCCCTTTCTTTGACGCGTGTTTGACGAGCCCCATATCACTAGGTGGCAATTCCATCAATAAAAATATCATTAACTATCGGCAATACACAACCAGGAGCATGTATTTCAACGCACAAAGTATATTGGACAAATTTCATGTAAAATATGAAATAAGGAGAGAGAAAACGAAACATTGAATTAGAAGTACTTTCAAACGGTCACTTATAATGATTATTAGTGGCAAGTGCGAAACTTTACAAGTTGTCTCAACAGGACCCCATACAGCCTTTATTACGAAATGGATAATGGCAAACTTAATACAACTTTCTAGTGATCCTAGATTGCTTTATTTATTGAAGATAATTTACTCTATGCAAAGAAAATGACGTTTAACGGGATTATTTTGTCAACATCACAACTGAACCATAACTAAATATCATATCCAATAATGCGTTACATGCAAAAAGCTCCTTCGTGGCCGAGCGGTTTCTTAACGTTGGACGTTAATGATTTTACTTTTGGATAGTCTCTCGTTGTTTTGGCGGTTCGAGTCCGGCGTTAGCCCATGACTTTCAGCAGTTACAATACGGAGTAAGATCATTTTCTTTACTTACGGTCCCTGGACATTTGAGTTTGGAATGGAAGTATAATTCAATCTAAAGTTCAAACATTTCCAAATCTTCTTATTAAGATACACGTTAGTGTGTCCACAAAGTCGAACAATAAAAAACAAAAAATAAGAAAAAAACAGCAACAAACCATTAGAACATCTATGATACATAGCGACACACACCGTGATTATATTATCAGAAACAAACCTTCCCTTTGTTTGACGCGTTTTGTTGACGAGTAAAACCCACTAGGTGGGAGTATCGTAACGACCGCTACTAAACTACTCCAGCACAGTCAGCATGTATTCAACCCTCAGAAGTATATTGGTACATTCATGAGCAAGATATGAATGTGGACAAACGGAGGAAACGAACGAGTTAGACATGCTTTCAAACGGTCATGTATCTAGCGATTATTAGTGACCAAAATGTGAACCTTAAAAAACGGTCTCACAGAACCTACAGCCTTTATTACGAAATTTAGTAATGTTTTCTTTTATCTTTCATGATGTGCCTTTACGGCTAAATTGAAAATAATTGACGTCATACAAAGAAAAATGATGTTTATGAATTCTTTTGTTCAACATTCACTAGATGAAACCTCACTAAGCACTAGAATACAACAATTCGCGTCTGATGTTACAAGCTTCCTCCGTGCGTCAGCGGGCAAGGCGAAAGGGCGTCATTGGATTTCTTTTGGTTAGGCGGTTGTTGTCAGTTCGAGTCGCCTGGGCCACCACTTACGGCATAGTAAAATTACGGTAGCTAATAAGTTCAGGTGATAACATTCTCTTTAATTTGTAGGTACCGGTCCCCTGACCCATTGAAAACTGATATGGAAGTATATGTAATTGTGTATTCGTTATTGTCAGGAAACACCAAGGGGTCAGTTTCGACTTTTAACAATGAATATTCATAAAAAAAAAAACGTCCAATTAAAAAGTCAACTTAAAAAAAAAACTTATTTCTAAAAAAGTTACTACCTACGACGGAAAATGAGACAACAATTATTTAAAATCCGGTTGATTTACTCCAATTTGAACCGAAAAAATTAATATCACAGGGAAAAAATTCTGCCGTCTATTTTATGAGAAGCTGCTTATTTTTAATACCAGAAGAGAAAAACTAAATTATCAAGGGAAAACGAGCAATAAACTAGTGCTCATGCGACCAAAGTGTAAGCGGCCGTACCAAGCCACAAAATCTGCAATGTAAGTGATTTATCAGGAGCCCTATTATAAAAATACGATTCTAATACAACATTAAATTTCGTTTTGAACTTCTCGGGGATGGTTCAAGGGACTACAATTCGCCCGAATATCCAGAGCTTCCTTTGATGGCCCCCTGGTCAAGATAAGGAAATTATGATTTTTTATTTTGGGTGGTAGTCGGTTGGAGCGTCCGGTCGAGCCTACAATTTTGTCAACTTATTAATTAGTGTGTATATATAGATAAGTCTCAGTGGTGCTATCATCTTTGTAGTGAGGATGATTAATTTCCTGATTATATAAAATAGAAATTCCAATAATGAAAAGTTTACAATGATTTTATTGAGAGTTCATTTAATTAATCGGTAACTAACCTCGTAACAGTGGACACGTTCATATAGTTCACACATTGCATGCACAAAAACGTAGAGAGTAGGGGGTGGTCATGTGTAGACGTGTGTTCTCAGTTTAAAAAATTAATGTTCTCTAACAAAAGATGTCCTTGGCCTAAGATTGGGTTGCGTACACTCCCGTAAGATTTACAGGTAAAAATATCATATAAATTGAATTCGGAATTTTAATGCCAAAAGGTAATTATGGTATGTGAAATTCATGCGGTGCTCTCGGTTTGTAAATTTTACCTGTTAGAATATGTTCATATTTTGCAGAGATGCCACTTTCAAGGAAAAAACATGTAATGCACCACTTGTGCTTGCAAATTTAGGATTTTTGGTTATTTTCAGCCTGGTTTAGGGGTTTTCCGGGGTCTTTATGCGCTTCGAAAGTTTTTAAAGGATTCTGAGTGTTGCATCTTATTTCTAAGCTTATCGTTAAGAAATTAAACATGCGGTGCCCTTAGACTTTCCAGTGTTCCATGTTGGTAAATACCTCTTTTTCCTAAAGCAAAGCGTAACCTTATTTTCTTTTTAAAAATGTAAAATACCAGTGTATTATCCAAAAAAGACAAAAAATACACTTCCAACATTTTATGACGTTTTAATTTTATTTTTTGTGGGAAAAAAGGCCTTAAACAATTGCCGACATTGTAAATCTGTATATCTCAGTAACTGAGCCGAAATAGGCATGTAAAAAACATTAAAAAGTTTTGTTCCAACTCTATATAAGAAATTTATATAAAATCTCAAAATTTTGAGAGCTATTTGATGTTCCACAAAATAAAGGAAATCTACCAAAAAAACGTTCAAAGTAAAAAAAATCACCAAGTTTTAAAAAGAGTACGAGCCGTTTAAAGTTAATAAATGTTAAGAGAGCCCAAGTATACTCAAGTGCGTCTGCCCCTTGGCAAACTTGGTACCATGTCTTCTACATGCAAAAAAGAACTATCAGTTTCCCACCATCACCATCCATACAGCACAAATATAATTTATATAGTCTTTCATGCTAAGGTGGCTAATGCAATAATGCCGGTGTAGAAGTAATCATGTCCACGTACTCATAGTACGGCTACAACGGTTGAAAGAATAGAGCACTCGATTCAGTGACTCTTCACGCACATAGGTTCACGCTTTTTATTCCGTTTATCGTTATTGAAGCCCAGACTGTGGCGCCCCCGGCCTATTGCTTTTCACACCGGGTTCAAAAACACAACCCCTCTCATACGTGAGACAACCAGCCCAGAGCCGCGGGGGGACCTCCTATGGTCTTATACCCTTCTTCCTGTAGGGTATCTCACAGAAAGGACTGGTACAATACCCAGAAACATACAGTGAGTTAGACTCTAGCACAAACTCATAAACAACATACCTTCTATAGAAAGTCGACTGCAGAGCCGTCGAAACACATTTTCATGGGAAAGACAAGTCATGTTACAAGGGAGATGGGCTTCTTCCGTATTGAAATATAATCTCCAACAACAAGACATCAGCAGCAAAACAAACGAAACTAAGAAATATAATTTGAAAAAGTATTAGTTCAGAACAAGACGCCCTTTACACAAGAAATAGGAATACTAATTCCCAAACCTCAAACTGTCAATATAACCTTAAGACAAAATTGCAGTTGGATTTATTAATTCAACAATTTGGTCTATGTATGGTTCCTTTCATGAAATGTCACAAACGTTATCAACAAAGGATATTAGCAAGGAAGAAGAAAATGGGACCAAGTGTGCCCCAATGGGGCAGACGCACTTGAGTATTAATTGGTGGATCTCTTTTTGTTAACCAAAACATTTATGAACTTAACGGCTCGTACTCTTTTTAAAACTTGGTGATTTTTTACGTTGAACGTTTTTTTTTGTAGATATTAAAGCTACAACAAATAATGCAAATACTACAACAAAAACAAACATATATCTGGGCCATAATTTCTTGGATTATAACAAACGCGCGCGTCGATCTTTGCATGTACTGTGTCTATGTGCAACACGATGGCACGCCGTTTTGGCGGGGAAGTCGTGGCGTAATTCAAAATGTCCATTTATGATCCAGAATCTAGTTATCCAAAATACAAGATGTTTATGGCCCAAAATCTTATAACAAATCATAAAAGCCGTCAGTGTTTTGAACTTTATTTGAATCTTGTGGCATTTCGCAATTTGTGGAATTCCACAAGGACGGACCTGAATGATCCAACCTCTTGGTAAAAATGGTTCTTTTTCTTTGCAAAGGTTTTTTGCCAGTCCTGACTAACCACAAACTCCGACTATGCTTATCATTCACTTTGATTGTCATCAGTTAATGCTTGAAGTCATGCCAAAATTGTTACGTTGTAAAAATTAATTGTGAACAATGCTCTCAATTTTTTGCATTATTTTATTGGAAATTGGTGTAGTTAAGTGCAAGTGTTAATTAAATTGAGCACAAAGCAGTATTTCAATAGGCAATTTTGTGCAAAACTGTTGGGATCCCACATTTATGACATCATAAAAGAGGCAATACCAAATGACAGTGTAATTTTTTAAATTTGTGATGTGATCTGTGAAAACCCGCCAAATGTCACACAGGGGACAGTTTGAAAAAATAAAGAGAAGGGCTTAAAATCTGTTATATTGTACTTTATTTTTGTCAGAGGTATAGGCACAACTTTGATGGTGATCAAAGAAGAAAGAAGTAAACATTTATGGAAACTTAATATTTCAACTCTGCAGTGATAGGTTGATAGTAAAAACTCAAATATAAATTAACCACCATGTGGCGGGTTTCCCAGATCGAATCCACATTTAATGAGCTTTCTTTTTTTTCCACAAAAAAATGGATGGACTATTACTGATTACTTGATATGAGGTAAATAAAGTAATGATATTAAATTTTGTAAATAAAGGGACTGATTGTGGCTGTATATAGAATATTTAAATCCAATGTAACAATGATGACAACCATTACACTTGGTTCCAAACATACCCTAAGATATTCTGACATCGATTTCATCATTGTGGTCAATGTAATTATCCAAAATGAGGCATTGTGGAGCCAGTTGAGAGCAACCAGATAAGTGATGAAAATGATTGTTGATGTCACGCAGTATTTGCACTACAATGCATGCAGTCGTCTGCATAAAGTAACACTCGGCAATTAGGAGTTTTGTCAGAACCAGTTATTCATATTGCATTGCTAAATTGCAGGGGCATAACCAGAAATGAGCTTCTGGGGGCCAGACTCAAGAACTTTTCACAATTGCAGTACCAGCTTCAGGGACGGATCATGATTTCTCAATAGAGGGGGTGCCAAATATGGCTTTTCCAGTCAATTCGAAAATGCTGAAGAGGGGCAAGCCATCTACTGCGTCGGGGTGGGCGCCCACACAGACATTTCATTATAATACACCTATACAGCACCAAGCGCTCTTTTAAAAGGTAACAAAGGAGTGACAAAAGGAGTGGTTCGGACACAATTTTCACCTTCCCCTTTTCTTCTCTTTCCCGCAGCTGCCTCCCTTTTTACCCCTTTCCTTTTTTCCTAACCCTTCCTCTCTTTCCTTCTCAATCTTATCGTTCTCTCCATAATTCCACTTTTAGCATTGTTCTGTAGTTCACTCTTTTAACTTCTCTGTTCCCTTTTCCTTCTTTTCTCCCTCTCATCCTATTCTTTTCTCCACTTCTTCTGTCCCCATTTTCGATCTCCTTCCCCGTTTTCGGTGTCGGGGTGGCAGTCTGCCCCTCCACCGTTAAGCACTGGCTCTCTAAATGGTGTTCCAAAGAACACCACAAGGTGCTCACGTCCACTACAATTTCATGTACAGTTAAGAATACCTTCCTCAGACCTGCGATTGCACTTACTACACATGCAAAACCAAGTTTATGGCCAACCACTATCAATATTATTCTGACTTCTCCCTTTTACACTCACATCAACAAGATTATCAAAATCTTACAGGGCATTTGGGATCCACAGCCTATCATCACGGCATACATACCTCTAAAAAGTCTGTAATCATCTGCAACATTGGGCCAAGTTATAGTATGTGTGCCTAATCGGGGCATGCCACTATCAGTGATGTGCTATATGAGAAAAATCAATTAGGAAAACAGATTTTTTTGCATGCTGTAACAAATATATGTAACCTAACATACCCTGAAAGTGATTAAGACCAAAAGGCAACCTAGTTAGGCCATTAAATGAGCATTTTAGTCATTTTAGTCCGTTCGGACACTACTACAACACGTAACTAAAAGGAGATTCATATCTTTGAAACACTGTCATTTTCCTCCATTCTGTCATTTTTCAAACTTAGCGAATTCTACAGACTGATCCTTTACTTTAAAGCTATCATGCAATTTTAATATTTTGACTCTTTTGGTAGATCACTGATATGTGTCTTTAATGGAAGTTGGGAATTTCTTGTCAAATTTCTTTTAAGTAAATTGCTAAAAGTTTGCCATTATTTTTAGAATATTCATACTTCTAGAAGTTGCACTATCATGCTATGATCATGCTTTCTCTTCATGGTCATGTTTCAGACAGCACAGAGTCTAGAGTCTGAAAACCTCTGTTGATTGTGCTGTGTTCCAATTAAAATTGGCACTAATTAAAAGGCAGGGCATAACTGTTGGACTCCAAAGTTACAAGGTAAGGTTTTCAGGTTAATTAATCTACTACTCAAAGTATAAAAGGTGTAACATATACAAATTGTCAGATGAAAAGTATGTGATAGTTTGAAAAGCAAGTGTAATTAAAGGGAAACTGATGGCTCTTTTGCCCAAGGCCTTTGTTATTTTCTCAAGAAAACAGAGTAATGAAAAGGTGATGAATGAAAAAGGTAAATTAACAGGCGATCATGTACCGTTGGGTCAAGCTTTAGGCAGTTCTCTAGCATTAGGTTTGCATCAAAAACACCCTTACATTGGATTTGAGAAACTGGACTTGTCCACGACAACTCGGCCCTGGGCAGGTAAGTACTGGTTACCAGGATGATACCAGTAGAGGCCCTCAAAGGAAACCTGACCGGACTCTTATTGATAAAATTCAGAGTGAAGTTAATCTGTCAAATTGTAGTGTTTGTATTCTGAATAGGGACTTGTCTATTCCTAAAAATAAAACCAAAACGGAAGATCATAAATCATGGAAACTGTAATTTCCAGATTGACTACAGGTTCATACAAACAGTTTGACACCAAATTTGAAAAGTGGCCCCTGTACAAGACCAATCGAAATGGCCATTATGAGCCAGAATATAGATATACCAACATACAAGATGGTTTTATGCCAAAATCTATAACAAATTCATAAAAGCCGTCAGTTGATTTTGAAATTCTATTTGAATCTTTTGCATTTCAATTTGGTGAATTCCAAAGGCCGGACCTGAAATGATCCAACTCTTGGTTAAAAATGTCTTTCTTCTTGCAAAGGTTTTTTGCCAGTCCTGCTTAACCAAACTTCAGACGTGCTTATGCATTCACTTTGATTGTATCAGTAATTGCTTGAAGTCATGCCAAATTGTACATTGTAATGTGAACAATGCTCTCACTTTTTTGCATATTTAGTGGACATGTTGTTAATTGCCGTGTTTAATTAAATGAGAACAAACCGTCTTTCAATCGGGAACCATTTGGTGCAAAACATGTTGGGTCCAACAATTTATGACATCTAAAAGAGTGCAATACCAATGGACAGTTTAAGTTAAATTTGGATTGGCAAACCCGCCCACAGGTGACCCAGGACTAGTTTTGGAAAAAATTTTAAAAAGAGAAGGGCTTAAAATATGTTAATGACTTATTTGGTCAGATTTTATAAGGCACAACTTTTGATTGTGTGTATCAAAGAGAAAAGAAGTAACCGTATGGAAAACTTAATATTTCAAACTCTGCAGTTGATAGGTGATAGTCAAAACTCAAAATATAAATTTCCCACATGTGGCGGGTTTTCCCAATCGCATCACATTAATGAGCTTTCAATTTTTGTCCACAAAAAATGGAATATACTTGTTACTTGGATATGAGGTAACATAAGTAATGATATTAAATTTTGTAAATAAATGACTGATTGGTGGCTTTATAAGAATTATTTATACAAAATGTAACAATGAAAACTACACTTGGTTCCAAACATACCCTAAGATATTCTGACATCGATTTCATCATTGTGGTCAATGTAAATTATCACAAAATTGACAGTTTTTGCGCCACTTTGAGAGCAACAAGCTAGTGATTCTAACTGATTTTGTTGAGGTCACGCGTATTTTGCACTCAAACGCATGGCATCGTTCTGAATAAGTAACACTAGACAATTAGAGAGTTTTGTCAGAACCCCAGTTATTCATATTGCATGTAAATGCAGGGGCATAAACCAGAAATGAGCTTCTGGGGGCAAGACTCAAGAACTTCACAATGCAGTACCAGCTTAGGGGCGGATCCATGATTTTTCAATAGAGGGGGTGCAAATATGGTTTTCCAGTCAATTCGAAATTATGAAGAGGGGCAGCCACCTACTGGTCGGAGTGGGCGCCCACAAAGACTCATATTCTCATTATCTACACTATACAGCACCAGCGTTCGTTTAAAAGGTAACAAAAGGAGTGAAAAAGGTGTTCGGAGCACAATTGCATGACCCTCTTTATTCTCTTTCCCAGCAGCTGCCTCCCTTTCTCCCTTTTCATTTTTCCTCACCTCCTCTCTTTCCCTTCTCATCTTCTTGCTCGCCCTCCTTCCCCTTTTCTTATCCTTGCTTTCTCTTTTCCATTCTTTTCCCTTTTCCTTCTTTCTCCTCTCCTTCTCTTCTTTCTCCCCTTATTCTAGTCACCAGTTTTCGCTTCTCCGTCCCCGTTTTTGTTGTCCTGGGTGGCAGTCTGCCCCTCCACTCGTAAGTCACTGGTTAAATGGTGTCAAAGTGACACACAATGTCTCACGTCCATATGAAATCATGTCAGTTAATAATACCTTCCTCCGACCTGCGATTGAAGTACTACAACACTGCAAACACCAAGGTCTGGCCAAAACTATCAATAATTTCTGAATTCTCCCATTTTACTCACGAACTCAACAAGACTTATAAAAATCTACAGGGGCATTGGTGATCAAAGCTATCATCCCGGCATACATACCTCTAAAAGTCTTTATATAATCTGCAACATTGGCCAACGTATAGTATGTGTGCTAATCGGCAGCACTCAGTGATTGCTATATAGAAAATCATAAGGAAACAGATTTTTTGAATGTCTGATAACAAGTTGGTACCCTAACATACCCTGCAAGGATAAGACCAAAAGCAACCTCGTTAGGCAAATCAGACTTGTAGTCATTACTGTTCATACGGACACTTACTAAACACGTAATTGAATGGAGATTCTTCTTTGAACACTGTCATTTCCTCCATTTATGTCATTTTTTTGTCAAACTTATGGAATTCTCAGACTTATTCTTGATTTAAGCCTATTCATGCTATTTTAAATTTTTGAATTCTTTTCGGGTAGATCACTGATGTGTCTTTATGGGAAGGTGGAAGGTCTTGTCAAATTTCTTTTGAAAATAAATGCTAAAATTGCCATTATTTGAGGACATTCTTCATTCTTTCTAGAAGTTACACTAATGCTATGATCAGCTTTCTCTTCATGGTCTATGTTTCAGACAGCACAGAAGTCTAGAGTCTGAAACCTCTGTCTGATGTGCTGTGTTCAATTAAATTGGCACCTAATTAAAAGGCAGGCATAACCTGTTGGCCTCCAAGTTACAAGGTAAGTTTTCAGGGTAAATCTATAATCAAAGTATAAAAGGTGTAACATACAACTTGTCAGCATGAAAAAAGTATGAATTTGAAAAGCAAGTAATTTAAAGGGACAACTGAGGCTCTTTGCCCAAGACTTTGTTAATTTTCTCAAAGAACCGAGTATGAAAAGGTGAAAAAGAGTTTAAATTTAACAGCTGAACATGTTTACTTTTGGGTCAAGCTTTAGGCAGTTCTTCTAGCATAGCTGTTGGCCTACAAACAACAACCCTTACAGTGGATTTGATTACTGGACAATGTCACTGACCACACTCGGCCCTGGGGACAGGTAGTACTGGTTACCAGGATGGGATACCAGTAGCAGCCCTCAAAGGAAACCTGACCGGACTCTGATCTAGATAAAATTCAGAGTGAAGTACCTCTTGTAAAATGTATTTTATTTGTATGGGAATTAGGGACTCGTCTCTTTTCCTAAAAAATAAACAAAACGGGAAGACATAAATCAGGTGAACTGGACATTTTAAGGATGACTCATGTTCATACAAACAGTTGACACAAATTTGAAAATTTGGACCCTGTACAATGCCAACGAAAGTTCAATGCCTTAATCACCTATATCTCTATAACTGGAACATCACAAATATGCCACAAACTAATATTTGGTTTGCGATTCCTTATGGTTAGAGGAATTATTGAGATACTTTTCAATTAAATGAACATTTTGTATGATTAATCCAAGATGGCCGCAAACAATGCAATCGATCGGTTGTAGACCACCTACCGAGAACGTTCGAAGATTTATTGGACAGACAAGCATGAAAGAAAACTGCAACCTTGTTTTGAACTTGCCCAGTATCCTAACTTGTCCTATAGCAAAAAATTGAGGCGCTTCTCTCTGGAAATGTCCTCACACACACATTCTTGCTTAAATGTATAAATTTAATAGGGCTATACTCCTAAGTTGAAAAGGTATAGTTTTACCCTATCTCTAGTTATGTGTTTAGTACAATAATGTAATCATGGGGTCCAATTTACAGAATGGTCTGATTTTGTTCGAACTGATTTAAATTGCTCATTTTGTCACACTAATAAATACTTTTAAGTAATGCTGTTTGACTGTTCTTTATAGGAATTACAGAGCTATAACAAGTGACCTCCCTAGACCTGTAGCCCCACTCACATTAAAATTCCAATTAGGCAACAATATCTAGGTGTGCATAGAGCGGGGAAGTTACCGTTTAATTTCCTATCGCCCGTTACACGGTCTGGTATTCCGTTCGTTTAAAAACGTTTAAACGTTAAAAGACAAGTTACGCCTGCGGAATTTGGCGCTTCCACTCAAATGCCAATTCTTGCACCATAAATCTTTCGTATCGGGTTCCCGGCTTTGTATTCTTCTACAGAAATATATCTTGAACCATAAAATTTTGTTTTGTACTTACCTATGTTATGTTTTAAATAATCCAAAATAAGCAGTTGAATATCCCACAAAGACCAAACGAACGACGAATCACTGTGGGAGCTGCCATTACCGCTGCCATTTAAACCTTTTTTGTAGATCCCTCTGTATAAGCACCGCGTAATTGGCGCCGTGTTATGCTGTGTATATGCAAAGTCGCTCACTCACGTACAAAACTTGGTAAACGGGGATTTCCCTTTTCCGTAAAAGTCGGAAACCATGTCTAGAAGAGCATGGACTGTGTAATTTTACTTTTCACTGATGGCGGTAATTTTGGGTGAAAATTTGACTTCCAGCAATTAATAATACTGAAAAAAAGTCGTAGGGTTTTGCTGGCGTTAAACGTGTATGACTTTTCTAAACTGTAGTGACCCTTCGTACGTTAAAAAAAAAAAAAAAAAAAACAAAAAAAAAAAAAAAAGAAAAAAAAAAAAAAAAAAAAAAAAAAAAAAAAAAAAAAAAAAAAAAAAAAAAAAAAAAAAAAAAAAAAAAAAAAAAAAAAAAAAAAAAAGGTAGGGAATAAAACGTACACGTCCCACACTAGTGTGTCAAACATATTTTATCTACTCCACTGATTGTAAACTTTAATCTGGCTCTTAAGGTTTTCGCAATACAATTCTGGAGGAAATGGTTCTTTTTAATTAGTTTTTTGGGTAAGGACATTTATCCTAATTTGACTACTGGCTAAAATGGCCTTTTCTGGCATTGGGAATTGGTCAGTGGGGCAGTAAGGTTTATGTAAATCAGAAAAGACATGTTTTTTTTCAAGGACGATTGGAATGAGAACAATGCACACAAAGAGGTGTGGGCCCAGTGAATCAGAGGGCGCTAGTCAATTTTTTTCTCTCTCTGTCCGTTTTTTCAAAATTGCGCTCTACATCACGCTGCGAGTAGATGCAATTTTACGGTATTACCCCTTTAAAATGCTTGATAACATATTACCCATTAAATTGCCTGTAAAGATTTTGTAATGTGTGCTAAGCCAATGGGACGTAACATTTAGGATACTCGGGCCCTCCCTAACAGTTGTAACACACTCGCAGAGCCAAATTGATACCAAGCCTAGATTTCACCCGACAGCTCTGGTTTATAGCCTCATGTTTATCAACAGACCCAATGTTTCATTTGAAAGTGTTATATATGTGTATTCGTTGCGTGTGTGAATTCATGGCAACCAAATTGTTGCGGACACATATTTTATTCAGTAAAATGCAAATGGTAATTTCAGAAGATCCGCTCCATGTTTAGCTTATCAGACTTTGTGATAATATCAAAAGTTGTCGATAGCTAAGTCGTCAGGCAGGAAGTTACTAAAATTCGTTTTGAGAAACTTCTTTCAGCAATTGAGCAGTTTTTGCCTTGTTGATCGTCAGAAATTACTAAATTTTTATGCCCGGTATTTGATATAAGCATTAATTTTATGTTTCTGAGACCCCCCCCCCCCCCCCCGCCCAGGGAAAAAAAAAAAACATAAAAAAAAAAAACCCCCCCCCCCCCCCCACTAGCGTCTGAGAAGTAACAAAATTAAAAGGCGAACAAATGCAAATAAAATAGCTGAAGATAAACTCATTTTTGCTCTTCATATTGCACATGTTAAGGTTCAAGAAAAGCCCAGGTAAGTATTTATGGGATCTGAATCCATCACACAAGTCACTGACTTCTGTAATGAATGAAATCGATGGTAATTTCCATATCAAAGCGCTCAGGTGGCTAGACACAAGCTTTACTGACAAATAGGTAGAAACTTGGCCTATAATGGATAGCAAAACAAGGCTCTTATGACAAAAACAAGAAGTTACAATCGGAATTTTTATTTTATTGCTAGTTACATGCATGTGCTGTATCAGCTTGACCAAAGGATCTCTTGGAAATACTCAATTCACAGAGTATGGACATAAGGAGTAAGGAAAGGTCGTTCTCAGATAAAATTTTATCGGGAAACACAACCATTGGTTCGCCTCAGATCCCATGGCATCTTCAGTTTTAATCGTTTGCTGATCAGGTGTCCCCTTGTGTAAGTTTAATAGCCCAAAAGGCTACTTCCTAGCCTCAACAATGAGAGTTGACGATCTTGTTTTACTTTTGTATCATCCATGCTTTATCCATCCATCACTAGGCGCTAGGTTAACCCCGAGATCTACACACCGATTTGATTGGTTTTTAAACATTGGATTTTCGGACCGATTAAGCAATCAGAGATATTGTAAGAAAAGCTTCAGGTTTGCCAAAAATATTATTAATGTCTATTTGGATTGGTTTCTCAGCAATATATAATGCTATATCATGTAATTGAGCCAATCAAAGATACTGTAGGAATGTTAGGCCTCATGGAGTTAAAGAGACAGAGGAGATTTTCCAGAAGAAGCGCCACCAAGTTTTCGGAACCCCAGGTTTTTTTCATATTGGGAATGCTTACCAATGTAGTTGATTTTACCCTGAAATAAGAATCCAAATATGCCGTCTTTATTAGTAACATGATTATTTAGTCATTTCTGCGTGCACGACAGAAAGTCCAAGCAATGGTGTTTTATGGGACGATTACGGAGCAGCAAGTTCAAAACAAGTTTGCGGGTTTTCTTTTGTCTTGTTTGTTCAATAAGCCTTCGAAACGTTCCATGAAATTTGAGAGAAATTCGATATCCCAAAAAATCTCCTCCTTGCACTTGATTTTGGTCCCTGCTTGTATCACCTATTGATAGTTTTAGTCCCATATGGCAATATGAGGAGGCTATAACGAAAATCAGTCCCGTGCGATGTTCTACACTGCACTTTAAGTTTGCCCGTCAAGAGTGTTAATTCAAATGCAACAAAATATTATTCAAATTAAATACAAATACTAAGTGCCGCCATTTTTCAATATTTTTAGCGGATTTTGACTAATATTCCAATTTTAAGGAAGTTTAAAGATTTTCTTTCAGTGTGTTATTCAATTAATATCAGTGATGATAAACATAAAATAAACTATGTCAATAAACCTCTTGAATTATCAGTTCCAGTTTGGCCGCCCCAAAAATTCAAAATGGCCGCAATTTTAATAGATTTTGTTTTTTAGCTATATTATGGCTAAACTTCAATTTTTTGTTCTTTACCAGTTTTGACATTCAAGTATTGATTAAATTACAATATATTTATATAAAAAATTATATTTATCATGATTATAAACTCATTACATTCTTGCATAGGACTTTGTCCAAAATGCCCGCCATTTTCATTTTACGACACTATCAGTGATTTGACTAATCAGCCAAATCGAAAAAATGATCAAAAATCAGATTTTGCTTGTATGTAACAAGTACTACGGTTATCCTAACATAGCCTGCAAATGATAAGACCAGAAGCAACCTAATGGAGCAGGGATCGAGATTTTAGTCATATTGTCCGAACGGACCCTTAATACAGCAAGTAATTGAATGGAAATCGCTATCTTGAAACACTTCCGTTTTCTTTTTTCCTTTTCTGTCAATTCTACAGCTGGAAAGGGAATATTATGAGAATTCTCCAGACTTATCCTTCACATTGAAGCTTATTCCTGCAAATTTCACCATGTTTCAAATCACTGATTATGGCTTTAAGTGTTCTTCTTTTCTTTACCATATTAATTGAAATCAGAAACGAACGAGCAGCTCCAGGGAGGGCAGTACCCCCTCCTCAATTTTTTTACTTACAAACCCATTTGCCCTCGGCCCACCCCCCCCCCCAAAGAAAATTACAGATTTTGGCAAAGTCAGTGATTTGGGGCCAAAATCACAAATTTGAAAGAACAACAGCGATTTTGGGCCAAAAAATCAGCGATTGGGGCCAAAATTGGTTAAAAATCTTAACATTTTTTTATTTTGGTTCCCCAGAATTTCACTTTTGCCGCCCCAAAAATATTCACTTTGCCCCCCACCAAAAAGAGATTTGGCGGCGCCGCTGGAAACGAACCGCAAACAAATGGCCATAAAATCATCTAAATAAACATTAATGAAACAACGAAGTCAGATTTTGTTATGAAGCGGGAATGTGCGGTAGACACTGCTGGCTTTCCATACCTTAAAACATTGCTCGCTTGGAACTACAGGCCAGTTCTGCAAAATGGCAGTCAAGGACCATGTACTTTGAGATGCACATGATAGGTTGAAAGTTTGTCACCTTTGAAATGAATTGTAGTCTGAAGTTGGAGATTGATATTGTATTATGTACACTGATGACGTAAAAGGATTTATAGCATCAGTGGAACCAATTAAGTATGGTACGGTATGTGCTTCTGAGGGCTATTACTTCTAGGAGTTAACTTCAAGACCAACCATACAATTCAATAATTGTAGAAGCGACATCCAATGTCTGTTGACAACAAGTACTCACCATTGAAGCGCTCAGCTCTGTCATAGTTACATCATTCTACAAACATACATCAGTAGATTCCAAGAACCTCAATTAATCTCGGGAATTTCACCAACCCTCATTTCTTCATTGGCAATTTTCAACAAGCCATATTACCCAAGGGGCTACAATAAACCATAAAAACGGCAGCTGTCGAGGAATGGTTCTAAAGACAGTCAGCATCTACGCCTCCTTTCACGACCATAAGCTGCCGCCATCATTAAAGTGCCATTTTAGAGAGAGAGTTACAACCATGATTAGCTTTGTAGGCCAAAAACATCCCTCTAAGGCTGTGTGTAGAGATTGTTCTTGATACTGTTCTAATAAAACTCAACAAGCCAATCGACTTCCATGTTAACACTGCAGTGCCTTTTAAGCAGAACTGAAGGGAAAAAAAGCTGGCCAAAGATTCATTGATAACATGCGACCAGAACGTGGAAATACCGTAACAGTAAACTACAGTAACAGTAAACTAAGACAAATTTGCCCAACTAGTGAAAAAACCATACTGCCTGGAGATTCATACCCAGGAGCAGTATAGGCACGGAAATGCAGCAGGCTTTTTCAAGGAATGTGCTAATAGAATATTCAAAGTTAATAATACCTGATTGAAGTGATTCTTTAGTCAGCTAAAGCAAACTGCCTAAAGGTGCGGAAGTGTCAGAGGGGATCGCCAAGGAAAAGCTGGATATCTTCAATGAATCCAATTATATGACCCATATAATAGCAAGAAAGCATGGTATACCATCGAAGCTTCAAGGGATCCAACAGAGCTCCAGCCAAATGTTACCAACCAATAAGTGCGCCCACCAAGAAGCCCAAGAAGCTCACACTAAACTGCAAGCCTATCCTGGTTTCACTCATCCCTTCAGCATGGATGAAAATGGAAACAACAGGTGTTGTTTATTAACTTCAACCAGGAAGGAAAGAAAAGCAGTAGACCTTGCTGACATCTCAATGAGCAGCTGAAAAACCTTTGGCCTAGAGTAGCCAAAGGAGTGACTTCTTGAGATCTACAATTGTGCTTATTTTCTCAACAGTTACAAAGAGATCTGGAGGAAAGCACATGTTATGGCATCTCTTTAAAGCCTGGGACAGATCCATCTAATCCACAAGAGATATCGAATAGATTCACTCCTCAGCCGTACCTACAAGTATTTGACATCCTGTTCAACTGTATCGTACCTTTGAATAGAGGAACACTTTATACCAGAACAAGCAGTTTACGGGCCAAGAAAATCAGCAAGCCAAATGGTTTCGAGAAGGGGGGTTCGGTAACGGAGTCGTTTTCGTCGATCTAACAGCAGCGTAATCCACCGATGCTACTCCGTTAAGATTTTGGAATCACCCAAGGATTTTCGCTTGAATGAGTTCATCAAAGGATTGCTGGCGTAGGCTCAAGAATGGACTACCCCAATGAAGCGGCTCGCACTCTCTGTTCCAAATCTATACCAAAGACCAACCTAGAGTACAGGGACATATGGTTATCTATGTAGACTATCTTGGAAATGAAACAAACAAGATGCAGAATTCTACAGTTGCTCAACCCAGAGAGACTACAAAAGCTTTGGGGATGGATGAACTCACTCCTATTATGAGGAAGGGGGGAAAACCACCTCCTCCTGATTTGAGGAAAACCAACCTATGTGCAATCCATTCCAAGAACACATGTGTTGTGCTGTCCATTCTACCGTGAAGCCAAATGATCAACAGCCGTTTGTCTACGTAGGCGTTAAATTGGACCATACTACTCTCTCTTATAAAGACCCACATCAAAAACGCCGAAGAGTAAATAACACTCACTGGCACAAGATGGGGGTGCTCCGTCAACATTTACCCTAGATCGATGGCACTTGCCCTGTGCTACCATGTGTAGAGTATGCTGGCCTCTGTATGGGAAAGTCACAATGATGCCAAAGAAGCTTGATCCAGAGGTAAAGGCTTACCGGGTATCACAGGATGTCTTCGCCCAACCAATGGAGGGAACTTAGCATCAATTGCTCCATCAGACATTAGTCGTAGTGTAGCGAGCATGAAAGAGCAGTTAGTGTCAAAAGTATCTTAATGTGAAAGCCACCCACATTTCAGACAGAACCCAGCTGTAAATGCCTTAAATCCAGAGAGAGGAGAGGGGGGGAGAGCGGGAGAGAGGTTCTTAAGCAAAGTCCAACCCTTCAACATTCTCTTAGGAGTTAAGAGAGTCGCCTGTGGAGCAAGCAAGACTTGCTATCAACCAAGTAGTAATGTCGGTATTGAACCTGCGTGGAGATCATCGCCTGGGAGGACCCTAGGGGCTGGAATGCGATTGCATCAACATATTGAGAGAACCAGAATTGGCGATCTAAAGTTTCTTTGCAGAAGTGGGGTCCTGGAAGCAGATCAGACAATACCTGTGGTTCGGGAACAGCTTCACAAGCAATGAAATATATCTTGGTCTGCCTAATGTTAGTGCAACAATGCACAGACAAGGGACCTTGCGGATTCGTGAAGAAGCAGGCATTGCACCCATCTCGGCTACATCATTTATTGAGAACCACTGTGGTTTGAGAACAGATTTAAGATCCTTCGTACATTATTGAATTTATGGTTGTCTTGAAGTTACCACATAGAGATATACCGCCTCAGAAGCACTTACCATGCCTTAATTTGGTTCCAAAGATTCCATAAATCATTGTTACGTAATCAGATTACATAATAACATATAATCTACAATTTCAACTACCAATTAATGTAAAAACAGGTGACAAATTGTCAACTAATCAGTGCATATCAAAGAACATGTCCATTATTGAGTGCCAAGTTTGCATTAGAGACTGCGGCATGTATTCAGTCGTTAATTATGTTTCATATTATGATTTATGTTCATTGTGTGCTGGTTCGTTCAAAGTGGCGGTTTGCCAAACCTCTTTTGGAGGGGGGGGCAAATTGAATTTTTTGGGGGTTGGCAAAAAAAGTGAATTCTGGAGTAGGAGTATAGTAGGCAAAAAATATCAAACATTTGAGATTTTTAAACAAATTTTGGCCCCAAATACGCTGATTTTTGCAAAAATCTGTCATTTTTTTTCGATTGTTGGGGAGGGGAGGGAAATGCGGGGTAACAGAAAAAGGGAGATGGAAATGGCCCATGCGCCCGGAATTGCCACTGTTCGTTTCTGTATACATTTTATTATGCTAGTGATGGTTAAAGAAAAGAAGAAACTTAAAATAAAATGGCGGATATTTTCGAACAAAAATTCCCTATGCCAAGAATGCAATGATTTGAACAATCATGGTAAATATGACTTAAATTGATTTTTGATACTAAATATAATTGTAATTTAATCCAAATAATAAAAATACTTTAAAAAATTGAAGGTACTAGCCATTAATAATATACTCAAAAAAACCAGAAAATATTATCAAAATGGCGGACATTTTGGAATTCAATTTGGCGCCAAATTGAAACTGATTAATTCAAGAGTTTCGAAACATGTTATTTCTGTTATCCATTCATTGATATTAAGTGAATAAACCACATGAAATAAAATCTTTAAACTTCATAAAACTTGGAATATCAGTCAAAAAATAAGCTAAATATTGAAAAAAAATGCGGCATTTTTTGAAATTGTGCGCTACCCCCTTAACATCGAAAAAAAAAATGTAGCTATACTTTTGGGTTTCTCATGACTATTCTACAAGATATAAAGTTAACCAAATATAGCAAAAAAAAATGAAACCTCTCAAATTGCAACAAAACGTTTCCTAGATAGGTACCATCTTCGTTTCCACGTGGTTTGCCATACTTAATAAAAGCTAAAATATTATTAATTAAATAGCTAAAATCGAGATTTACTAGCACATACCTCTCTACTTCTCCATTTGTCCATTTTAAATAGGATTTTAATTTAAGTTTTAATTTGATGACTGAGCCTGATATTGACACCGCGGTGACATGATGATCCAGTAATAAGAAAATCAAACCCGGAAGTAACATTCTCAGCTGTTTCTTCATTAGGGATAAACACAAGCTGAAAGAACCAATTTCTCAATGGAAAACAAAGAGATCGGAACCATAAATTCATGAAGAAAAAAATGGGGAAAGAATTGATCAAGGCATCTTTGCATTTGGCATTCAATTGAGCCTGTAAGTTGGTATAAGAGGAGCGTGTGTGATGCTTCCTTATTTAAACAATACATGTTTTGCCAAGGGAATTGCCGCCAAACGGGACAATGGACCAATGAACCTCGACCTTTGCCGTACACAACATTGAATGATTGACACCCGTATACAACAACCTCTGTAACTGATATGGCATGCGCATGATATACAATAAATGATATATGAGGGAGCGCTACACAATGTATCCTGTACATGTGTCCTATACTTGTGGGGAGTCGATGTAATTCTGTTTATGTGTCATATACTTTACTGTAGAGTTGATTTTATTTTGGAATGTGTTAAATTCAAACAATTAAAAAGTGTGATCTTTGACCTAATCCAAGAAAATAACTCATCGGTACTTCTTGGGTCCATTTTTCCAATCCTTGATTTATGTAGAAGTAAGATTTCTTGATGTGTACAGGTCACCACTGAACCAATTTAGAGTAAAAATATCTGACTCAATGCAGCAGCAACACGTTCCACATTGCATTTGCACTGCTGGCGAGTTGAGTCAGCAGATGTGGCAGTGAAGTATGAATTGACTGGCAAAATTTTCACCAAAAATATGTATTTCTTTAAATTTGCTCGAAAATGCTAGTATAGGCATGGAAGAATGGAGATAGAATTTTTACACATAATAATAACATACCCCAAAAAAATAGAAAGGGACCATTAATAAGAGGCAAAGTAACACGGGGGAGGAGGGGTTCTGTTGTGTCTTGTTGTTGTTTTGTTAAACGCATTTCCATGGGACTGCTAAATTAATAACTCAGAGTACTTAATTATAAATGTTTGTTTACCCATATAAAGGGTGTGCTGATTTTGGGCTCATTTCAGGTGAGAAAAAGAATGAATAAATAAATATAAATGTAATATTAAAGCTTTAGACATGCAAAAAAATTAATTTGGTACAAATATTGAGGGCGCACTATTTTTTCAAATGTGCCAGTGGGGCACTCTACACTGAGAGCAGTCCAGATCCGAATGGCTATCACCGAGAGATCCAGATCACAGATCAGCTCATGGGAGACCGTTTTTTTTAAGAACTATACACGGCGCAGAGTGGGTGCGAAAGTACAGCGCCCTTTCGAAGCGGAAAGTGTACGTATGCTACGTGTAACCTTGGTGATCAAGGATTACTTCATGCCGTAACCTGTAAAAGTACGCGCTTAAAGGCAGAGGACATACCGAAGGTGTACACACATGTACGCGTTTGCAGATATGGAATCACGTTTGGCGTTGCGTGTGAGAGCACACGGGGGTACGAGATCTGGATCCGACTGGATCTGCGGGGGGCCTGCCGGTAGTGTAAGATTGACCCTTTGTCTCTTTAAGAGTACACTGGAGGTTAAAGGTCCTAAAATTAATTCTATATTTGACAATGTCTGACTGATAAGCCAAATTACTTCACTTAAAATGTTCAAGTGACCTCCGCAGGTAAGTTCATGTAAGATTAGGATGCCA
The DNA here is from genome assembly GCA_023653785.1 of Ophioderma brevispina. Lineage (NCBI taxonomy): Eukaryota > Metazoa > Echinodermata > Ophiuroidea > Amphilepidida > Ophiodermatidae > Ophioderma > Ophioderma brevispina. The sequence goes on from JAMKCH010050900.1 coordinate 28,371, forward strand.
GTAGTTACAATGTACAACATCACAAAGTACATAGGTTTTCAATATGTTATGGTTTGAATGATTTTGGCTAAACCCTAGATACCTATTTTCCTTTTCTTTGCAGTTATGAAAGCAGGGCATACTCTTACAATTTTTTTTTTTGCTGCGGGTAGTATGGAAAACCTATAACTAAAGATATGGGCATTTTTCCTAAAATCATGATTTATAAACACATTTTCGAGAAAAAAAAGGTGAGTAATGAGTTATGGATGTTTTCTTGATACCTGGGGACCAAGAAAAAATTGCATAAAGATACAACGTACACCTTTCATACTCTTCAGGAAAAAAATGTAGTTTGACTGGAAAAAATCAAAACATAAAAATAAGAAAACCGCTTTTTGTGATTTTTACATCTGAGAGATAAAAACAACCACAGAAATGGTAAAACATAAAACAATAATTGTGGGTTGAAAAAAAAAATGGTTGTGATGTGACCACATATTGTGGACATATGACTTAGACCTATTAGTACTCTTGAGCTAACCAGGGGCCCACCTTAAAAGTCCAAAATTAGTACTGGATTTTTCTGGAAAGAGAAGTACCTAAAATACCTTATATGCAAATGTATACATGGCAAGCATTGTACCCAGATAATAGAAGACATCTCCTTTCAAAATCACTGATATTCCAGATCTCTGGCTAAAACTTTTGGCTTCCCATCTGATATATTTTTGTTTGCATTTTAATAAGAATTTGGCAGTGCAGCATGAAATGAATGGAAGCCGACTTGAATATATTCCTGTGCAATCCCATGATTCATCGGATTTCCGAAGAGGATCCCCCAATGACCCTGATGTGAAAGCCACATAGCTGGATGGAGTCAACATGAAGTCCGCAGAAGTGCCCAAAACAGGAAACATTTAGAAAGCCGTACGAGGCTTTTGCTTGAATTTGTATGGGATAGAGATTGATTTATTCCAAAGTTCTGAATCCCGGAGGTTGTGTATAAACTTATAGGGGACCAGAGTGTCTGGAAGAAATGTAAACCCATTTTACGTTCTGCAGACAACTCGATCTCGGCAGATGGCAACTTGAAATGTGAGTGATCTCTCCCGCCTCCTTCTGTATACACACCTCTCAGAGAACCCAAATTAAAACGAACAAAACGACCAGGGACATATGATACAGGTCCCATTGTTTTCCAAGACACTGAGAGGAGTGGGGGAAATGTTTGTTCACATATAGTCAAGACACACACCTGTCGGAAATTCTGAAACCTAATCAAACTTTGCATCTGTAGTATTTACAAAAACAAGAAGTTAAACGGAATATTTTATTGCTATTTACATGCAGGTGCTGATATCAGATTTGACCACAAGGATCTCTTGGAAAATACATCAAGTCACAGAGTATGGACATAAGGAGTAAGGAAGGTCGGGTTCTCAGATAAAATTTTATCGGGAGAACACTAACCCATTGTTCGCCTCAAGATCCCATGGCATCTTCAGTTTTAAGCGTTTGCTGATCAGGTGTCCCCTTGTGTAAGTTTAATAAGCCCAAAAGGCTATTCGCTGCCTACAAACAATGAGATTGCCGATCTTGTTACTTTGTATCATCCATGCTTATCCATCCAAATCACTAGCCTAGGTTAACCCCCGAGATCTACCAGCCGATTTGATTGGTTTTACATTGGATTTTCTGACCTATTAAGCCAATCAGAGATATTGTAAGAAAAGCTTAAGGGTTTGCAAAGATATAGATAATGTCTATTTTGATTGGTTACTCAGCAGATATATCATGCTATATCATGTAATTGAGCCAATCAGAGATACTGTAAGAAAGGTGTTAGGCCTCAGGGAGTTAAAGAGACATGAGGAGATTTCCAGAAAGAAGCGCCCCCAATTTTTGTCGAACCCCAGTTTTTTGCATATTGGGAATGCTTACCAATGTATTAGATTACACCTGAAATGAAGAAGCCAAATATGCCGTCTTTATATAGTAAGATGATGATTTAGTACTTTCTGTCGTGCACGACAGAAAGTCAAAGCATGGTGTTCTATGGGGACGATTACGATAGCAGGCAAGTTCAAAACAAGGTTTGCGGTTTTCTTTTGTACTTGTTTGTTCAATAAGCCTTCGAAACGTTCTCAGTAGGTGGTCTACAACCGATTCCATGAAATTTGAGAGAAATTCGTATCCTCAAAAAAATCTCCTCCTGTCACTTTATTTTGGTCCTGCTGTGATCACCTAGTGACAGTTAGTCCATATGGCAAATTTGATGAGGCTAATAAACTAGATCTAGTCCCGTGCGATTTTCTACACATGCACTTAAGTTGCACTTCAAGAGTGTTAATAAAATGCAACAAAATATGTAATTCAAATTAAATACAAATACTAAGTGAGCAAGTTTGTCTACTATAAGTCCGTATTTTATGTCACTTCACAAATTGAATAATACAAATAGTTACAAAGATGGCCTGATTGATTGTTCAATTACGCTACACACTCTCCCCCTGGGGACCTATTTGCCACCATAACTTTAACTTTATGACTATCACAAGGCCATTGGCTGTCAGAAAATTGTGTATATGCTCTGTCTGATGTGCGCAAACAGCCCCCCCTCATTTTCAAACTGTCACAATTTTATTTGTCTGTGATAAATCATTTTAGTTTCAAGTGAAAGATTAATTGCAATGCTACATGAGGCACTTTCTGATTCTAAATTATTTTTCGATGAACAATTTACAACTTGTAGCAGTAAGGTTCGTTTACAATATTGAAGCTGGTATTGTGTTAACTGTAAAGAGTATGCATTACAAACCCAAATTTCTTTTAATTCAATGAGCTAACTGACAAGAGTTATGACTTAATTTAAGTAGATGATTCTTTCAATTGGCCCAGCAGTGTGTAAAATTTGGTAATTTCTGTCATCGACATAAAGAAAAACGGTATTTGTAGGTATTTGTTTATTTTTTCCAGTAGTTTTCCAATCGTCCCATTTACGTTTCATTGTTTATTCCCTGGTGTGAACTTGCACGGTTACCATCTTCGTTCCCACGTGTTTGCCCATACTTAATAAAAAAGCTAAAATATTATTAATTAAATAGCTAAATAGAGATTTACCTAATCACATACCTCTCTTACTTCTAAATTTGTCCATTTTAAATCTGAGTTTTAATTTTGATGACTGAGCCTGATATTGACACCGCGGTAACATGATCCAGCAACAAGAAAATCAAACCCGGAAGTAACATTCTCAGCTGTTCTCATAGGGATAACAAGCTGAAAGAACCAATTTCTCAATGGAAACAGAGATGGAACACATAAATTCATGAAGAAAAATGGGGAAAAGAATTGATCAAGGCATCTCTTTTTGCATTTGCATCTCAAAATTGAGCCTGTAAGTTGGTATAAGAGGAGTGTGTGCTTTCCTTTATTTAACAATCACATTGTTTTTGCCAATGGAATTGCCGCCAAACGACAATGACCCAATGAACCTCGACCTTTGCCGTCACAACATTGAATGATTGACACCCGTATACAACAACCTCGTAACTGATTAATGCATGCGCATGATATACAATAAATGATATATGAGGGAGCTACAAATGTATCCTGTACATGTGTCCTATACTTTACTGCGGGAGTGATGTATTCTGTTTATGTGTCCTATACTTTACTGTAGGAGTTGATTTTATTTTTGGAATGTTTAAATCTCAACAATTAAAAATGTTGACTCTTTGACCTAATCCAAGAAAATAACTCATCGGTACTTCTTGGATCCATTTTTTCCAATCCTTGATTTCTGATAGAAGTAAGATTTCTTGATGTGTACAGGTGCCCACTGAAACAATAGAGTAACAATCTCTGACTCAATGCAGCAGCAACACAGTTCAAATTGCATTGCACTGCTGCTGCTGAGTTGAGTCAGAGATGTGTTGCAGTGAAGTATGAATGGCACTGGCACATTTTCACAAAATATGTAATTTCTTTAATTTGCTCGAAAATGATAGTATAGGCCATTGGAAGAATGGAGATATATTTTACACATAATAATAACATACCCCAAAAAATAGAAAGGGACATTAATAAGAGGCCAAAGATACCGGGGAGGGGGGGGGGGTTGTTCTGTTTGTTTTCTTGTGTTAAACGCCATTTCCATTGTCTGCTAAATTAATAACTCCAGAGTCATTAATTATAAATTTGTTCTGTTTACCCATATAAAGGGTCTGATTTTGGGCTCATTCAGGTGAGTATAAAAGAATGAATAAATAAATATAAATGAATATAAAAGCTTTACGACCATGCAAAAAAATTAATTTGGAAAAATCTTGAGGGCGCACTATTTTTCAAATGTGCCAGTGGGGCAATCTACACGGAGCGCAGATCCAGATCCGATGCGCATCACCGAGATCCAGATCACAGATCCAGATCATGGGAGACCGTTTAAGAACTCTACACGGCGCAGTGAGTGCGAAAGTACAGCGCCCTTTCGAAGCGTAAAGTGTACAAATGCTACGCGTAACCTTGGTGATCAAGGGATACTTCATGCGTAACCTAAAAGTACGCGCTTAAAGTGCAGCGACACTAACCGAGCGTGTACACACCATGTACGCGTTGCAGATCTGGATCAAGTTTGGCCGTTGCCCATGTAGACGCAAACTGGATACGAGATCTGGATCCGATCTGGATCTGCGCGCGCTGCCGTGTAGATTGCCCCTTTGTCTCTTTAAGAGTACACTGGAGGTTAAAGGTCCTAAAATTAATTCTATATTTGACAATAGTCCTGACTGATTACAGCCAAATTGACTTCACTTAAAATGTTCAGTGACATCCTCAGGTAAGTTTCACTGTAAGATTAGGATGCAGTACAATGTACAAATCACAAAGTACAAGGTTTTCAATATTTTTATGTTTTGAATTATTTTTGGCAAACCCTATATATCCTATTTTCATTTTCTTTGCAGTTTATGAAAGCAGGCATACTCTTAAAATTTTTTTTTTTGCTGAGGGTAGTATGGAAATACCTATAACTCAAGATATGGGCATTTTTCCTAAAATCATGATTATAACACATTTTTCGAGAAAAAATGGTGATGTAATGAGTTATGGATGTTTTCTTGATACCTGGACCAAGAAAATTGCATAAAAGTACACCTTTCATAATCTGCAGGAAAAAATGTAGTTTGCCTGGAAAAAATCAAAACATAAAAATACGAAAACCTCTACTTTGTGATTTTTTACATCTGAGAGATAAAAAAACCTACAGAAATGTAAAATAAAAACACAATTTTGGTTTGAAATTGTTTTGATGTGACCACATATTGGGAAATATGATCTTTAGACCTATTTAGTAACTCTTAAGCTAACCATGGGACCCACCTTAAAATTCCAAATATTAGTACTGTATTTTCTGGAACCAGAAGTACCTTAACATACCTTATCATGCAAATGTATACATGAGACAAGCATTGTACCCCAGATACATAGCAGACCATCTCTTTCAAAATCACTCGTCTATCTCCATATCTCTTGCTCAAACTTTTGGCTTTCCCATCTGATATTTTTTTGTTTGCATTTTCATAAGTATATTTGGCAGTGCAGCATGAAATGAATGAATCCGACTTGAATCTATTCCTGTGCAATCCCATGATTCATCGGATTTCCGAAGAGGATCCCCCAATGACCCTGATGTGAAAGCCACATAGCTGGATTGAGTCAACATGAATTACCGAGAATGTGCAAAAACCGAACATTTTAGAAAGCCGTACAGGCTTTTGCTTTGCATTTATATTGGATAGAGATTGATTTAATTCAAAATGTTTTGGCCCTCCGAGTTTGACGTATAACCTTATAGGGGACAGAGTGTCTGGAAGCAATTGTAAACCATTTACGTTCTGCAGACAACTCGATCGGCAGGACTGTGGCAATCCTGGAAATGTTATTGACTCTCTCTCCCGCCTCCTTCCTGTTATCCACACCTCTCAATAGAAAACCCAAATAAACAACAAAACAACAGTGACCATATGAACAGGTACCATTGTTTTCAAAGAAATGAGAGTGGGAAAATGTCTTGTTAACCAGATAAAGCAAGACACACAACTGTGTCAGGAAATTCTTGAAAATAAAAAAAATTGCATCTGGAGTATTTACAATGTTTACCAAAGAATATCAACAAATGTAGTTGAAAATAGCAAATTACCAATTATTAGACTATGTCAAAATATAATTAGCACTCTGTGTTATTTACCAGAATCTGTCAGTTAGGTTTGAAAAGAGGCAATGCATCCAAAATAAACCACTTAAAGGCTGACCACAGATTTTGAATATAATTTTTTGTGTGTAGTAATTAAAAAAAGTAGTCATCTAGACTGAAGATAGCCACCTAGATAGAGATGAATCAAGTTTCGTTTTCATGCAGTAAACCTTTAGTGCAGTATAGGTCACGTCCGGTAATCCAGGAACTCGGTCACTCTTTGTTTACTTTTTGGTACAGCGGCATGATACGCAATTGCCCAACTCGGCAAAACGGCGCAAAATAAAAAAACTTGTGAGCACAAGAATTATTGTCTTACATTTATCACTCTTGATAAAACTCCAAAACATAACAACTGAAACTATTAAAGTTGACATATTTAAACCCTAAATTTTTTTTTAAAAATGCAAGAATAAAAAAAGGACCTAATTTCCATCCCGCCATGGTATTCTTGGTGATTCGGAGTGTTGGCAACGGCATCAGCGGAAGTGGACTACCTCTGATTGATCTATAACAGTGCCATAGGATACATGTTAATATCAATCCAGATCCGGAATTTTAAATAAAAAGTGTGATTTTCTACAAAATGCAAACAAACTTTGATTTGAGCTTAGATAATTTCACAGTGATTATTAATAATGGACAGCATCATGTATAGCTATGGCAAAAACATTTTGTTTTGAAAATTGAGTGTGCCCCTCATTGGGAAATCTCTGGGTCAGCCGATAATACTTGTTTTGATACTAAAGAATTGTATCACATTTGACAGATATTTTAGGAGTCTATAATTGAGCAAATGCGAATGCTTGTTGACATGTTAGGTGCTTATTTAAATACTATATCCACTTCTGCTTTAAGGGATGGATCCCATCCAAATGAAACACTGTACTCATGATAAAGAGCAATCCCAATCCCAAGAAAACGCCATCCCCTCACAATAATACTCATTGGGTGAAAAATAAGCAATTACACAAAACCAATTTCTCTTCATGGAAGTACCTGTGAGGTAGCTGTTTAAGTAAGCTACGGATACCCGCATGGCTACCAGATCGCGGGCCGCAAAAGTGGGGGGTAATCATCCACCTCGGTATACAACGCAGTCTCTTAACCAATAGTCATCCAACTTGCTGTAGAGAATGTACCAACCCCCCCCCCCCACAACGCTATAATAGTAAATTCTGGTCCAATCGCTTCAAAAGAGAGATGGACACTCCATACAAAGGTCCGTCCCATTTACCTTTTTATCCTAGGTTTAAAAAGTCCACTTACTTGGGTTTAAAATTCAGCAACACACTTTCGATCAAATCACAATTCTTTCAGCTATTAAAACATTTTCACAACACCAACCAAGAAAGTAAAATTTACTTAACTTCCATTAGTAATCATCAACCTAATTGTTTTTCATGTTTTGGATTATATAACTTATACATAAAATAAGACTTTAAAGTAGAAAGTGACAAAATTCCAGCAGAAGACACTCATCATGTTGGGCAGGATAAAGAACAGAGGTCACAAGAATACAAGTATAGCTCACACTACTGGCAAACAAACTTTAATGCATTTGGTGTTTTTGTGTCGTAGGTCTTTATTTTCCCAGAAGATAAGCCACGCCCCTTTGTGGAGAAAAAACTGCTCATCAATGGCATTTTGTGTGCGAGTTTTGTGAATTGAAACTTCATTTTGTTTTGTGAGAAACCTAGCCATAACCCACTCCTATTTTTGACATAAATCCTAAGTTTGAAGTCTTATTTTATTTATGCAGTTCTAAGAATAGCCTTTCATCAAGGCGGTGCACTTTATTTTTATTTCCTACAGTTCCTGTACACGATGTTGTATAACGCCCTCTCACGGCGAGCCTCTTGCGCATCGCCTTTCTGCATTATTTTGTGCGTTTTGTTTTTCTGTATTTTTCGGGATAAATCTTCCGTAACTTTTGTGGGAACCGATTGGGCAATACAGACTAAGGCGCCGTATGATTGCATTTCGGGCAAACAAATCTGATACTACCATCTGGCGGCATTGTTTTGTGTTACTGTCAGGTATTTGTCTTGTGCTTAAAGAAGGATAATCTTGGCATGAGCAATCATTTAGTAGGCCCATTATGATGACCGCATAATACTTTGATTGTAACATTATGCTTGTACAGAACTATCCCTATTTGTGCAAAGATACCTCGCTCCGCTCGGCCAAAGCTTCGCCTTCGACACATGCCTCCAGCGATACTGGTTGAGGCTTATTTGACAAAGACTATTCTAAGAAGGATGTTATGGCCAATTTTTGTTAGTAAATTACTTCAGAAGAGATATCCCAAATTCGGGAACCAAATTCTGTGAATTCGGGAACCAAATTCTGTGCAACTGAAGCACTTTGCGCCCCATGACCATCATCATGTTTGGTTCTTATTTCGAGAAATGGTGGATGGAGTTTGTGCCTCAGTGGTATGAGTACAATGGCTCTATTGATAAAAATGTCAATCTGGTTCAATTCTTGTGACTATTAAAAGTTTGTCTTTCACCGAAGGGGAAAATCATTTTTACTTGTTTCAAGATGATGACGGATACCAAATGTGAAAGAAAAATAATTCACTTTGCAGATTAGGAAAAGAAATTACATGGTTCAAAATTTGGAAGGGAGGTGTGTAGATCTTGAAAGATATCAGAGTTCAGACAAAAATGTTTGCATTATCCTACCCCAAATTCCAAGAAATTTTTAGCTTCGTGAAGCGTGCGATTATTCTGGGCTCAGTACGGTAGTTACAAATATTACCGGAACCATTTTTTCATCTGATACAATGCAGTCTTGGGGAATTAAAGAAAGATGAGCATTATGCATCAGATATCGAGATGCTCACAAGCACACTCCTTTAAAAATTGGCATAAGATGATGATTCTTTTCTTGCTTGTAAGTAAACAAGAGAAACTTGTATACCTCTTTAAGGTGATTTGAAGAAAATTGGAATATTTGCCATTTCTGTGTGCACAAAGAAAGAAACAACAAAGAAAGAATTCATTGTGAATTAGAAAAAAACTTTCAAGCCTTGAGACTTTTTTCACCCTAAGCTTAACCCTGATCTGACCTTAGCATGCTTCCAAAAGAACCAGAGTTTATATCATAGGCAGGTAACAAATGATAAATGCCATCCAGAATTTGATGCACTATCATTTTATCAAACCATCATTAACTTTGTGTCCACTCCAGTGATAGCAACCAGTGAAGCAATGCCTCTACACACGCAATCTTTAAATCATCATCAACAAAAATCATGCTGACCATTCAACTGGCACAGGTTTTTAACCCTTTGCTATCTTCAGAGATGTAACAGAGGAGTAGTCCCATTTCCTGAAAATCCAAAATGTGAACCGACGGGAAGGCCAAATTTTAGCGTAGCATCCGGTGAAGCTCTGGAGAGCATATTTTCTTACGTGATTTTAGGGTATGACTCCTTCTCTAAAATAAATTGGTGCTTAAAACTTGGGTTTTTGATGCAGTTTCACCTTTATCAATAACAATTTGATCTCAGAAATTGAAAAGAAAATATTTTTTTTACATTTCCAGGATTTTTTTTTTATTTATGGCCAAAAATCTGGAAATCTGTGAATTTCCGGAGAAGTTACATCTCTGTATCCTTGTCAATGACACAAAATGAAACACGATGCTTGCTTTGTTTGAGCTGCTGGTGTCCTGCAGTGACAAATGCTGTCAAACTAAGCAAATTCTGCATCAAGGCAGGATAGACCTACCTGTGAGAATCCAACCAAAGGCACTGACTCCAGTCAGGCTGTGCAAAAGAATATATTAAAGGGAGAAATGAATGGGGTTCATTACACAATGTGTAGGGGGAAAGGGGAGCAAAGGTGGCACACTTCCAAAAAGGTCAGCTTCTGAACTTGTTTGAACACAAGTTTGACAACAAACTGCTTAAAGTGACAAGGAGGTTATGAGTTAATCCCTGATCATCTATTTTAAGACAGGTGATCTGCTGATCACTTGTGTCGCCTTATGTTTAGCTCCAAAAAACTCTGATGCAACTTTAACAGTTACACCAACTCACAACTTGACCTCAGATGACTTTTGACCTCAATAAATGCAGATTTCAATATTGCATCAATGATCCAAATCTGGTTGTAATTGGACTTCCAACTTTTTTAAATGGCACCAACACATAATATAACATCTGTACAGGTAGACAGAATGGCCGACTGGTTAGCGCCCCATGAACATTCACTCGGGCGACACAAACACTAAAAGTCTCACAGATATAAAAATACTTTCCAACATGAGACTGGACTTCAATCCTGCTATCACATGCAAAACACCTTGAATTTGAAATAAGCACTGACAGGGCCGTACGCAGGATTATTTGGGGGGGCGGGACTTAGAAAAAGTGGACTTTTTTCGAAAAAAAAAAAGGGACCCTTTTTTGGTTTAGAAAAAGTGGACCTGACCCCCCTAAAATGGTCCCTTTTTTGGAATTTTTTGAACATTTTATCACCAAAATGTGGACTTTCATGGCAAAATTTTTCTAAATTTTGGACCTTTTTATCAAAAATTTCAGCAAAAAGTGGACCTTTTTCCCCTTTTGTGGAATTTCGGGGGGTGCGACCACACCCCCCCCCCCCGCACCCCCCCTGCGTACGGGCCTGAACACTGATAGTGACACTTCCAGACTACCTCTCATACAATTTGGAACATGTGTACTAAAGACACGTAGAAGCCCTCCCAGCTATTGCTGCCTGTGAGGAAGTTGAATGTGAAAAAATTAGTATCAATGTGTATTCTTTACAACTTTACTACAAATAGACCAATTAGCATGAATAGAATTGGACCTATGACCTTCCCGTTGGATGGGTTTGGAAGGTTGCAGCAAATATCCTTGATTTCCAGCTGCTACTTGTTAATGCTTTTGCTTACTATTTTAACTAGCCATGTTCACACGTCACAAAACTCCAAGGGTTTGAAACTCTGGAGGTGAAAAATTAAATCCAATTATTTTACTACACTCCAAGTTGTGTGCATACGATGGCCGAAACTCTAAAAACATCCCCTGACCTTTGTCTTTTGCTTTTCATATCGGAGTGTAGACCAGAAGTCAACATACCGGAAGCCGTGGACTTTCGCGTGTGATATTCAAACAGAGGAATTTGTCATCAAAGATGACCTTGTGAGGTCACCTCCGCTCACTATCCCCGAAGCTGTCCTTACGGCACGACACACCAAAACACTCCAGAGTGTTATCGGAGTTTGAGCTTCACCCCAAGTTTTTTTAGGGGGATAAAACCCTGCTAGACCCTCAATAAAACTCTGGAGTTTAAAACTCTGAATGCATCCACACGGTCAAAAACCCCGATCGACACGCCAGAGTTTTGAAACTCCTGAGTTTCAGCCTCCGCGTGGACACGGCTAATGTAACACACTAAAACGACCTGTTTCCCTATTCTAAACAAATTATTAATTAATAAAGTAATTCTATAAGCTACCTCAAACTAACTTTTCTAACAAGCCCATCTCTATTAGGTCATCAATCTATGACCATGACAGTGCTCATCTACTATTGCATTACATAAGATAAAAAAATTGCAATTTGGCAGACATCCTACATGGGGGAAATCAAAACAGAAGCGAAGATGAGCCAGCAACTATAATTAATCACTTTTGTAATATACTTGTCCCCACCTCAAATTTTCACTGTTCATATGCCAACGGAAATAACTATCAGTGATTTCAAGCAGTATTTGGTAAAATGATATGGCCTGTTATCTGATCTAGCCAAGCTTAAGAGACCTCGCAGTTCTATTCCCGATATGGGAATACTTCTATTTTCTCTTATGTTGTTAACAAAAGCATTGACAAGCCAGCAGAACCCTTTTGGTTAACGGATGCGACTTCTGAATATGCCACGTTATACACATCAGGATAACTATCATTAAATCCATATCAAACACTTTACAGCCAATCAACTGCGATAATGTGAATCTAATTCGCCCATCAAGACCCGCTACTTGTAATTAAAGTGCAATGACAAACTTAGGATTGTAATGAAGCCCAGCATGAGTTACAAAATTGACCTCTCATCATCAATTTTAAGTTCACGTATGAATATGAACAGTATCTGAAAATAGTACTGGTATTTTTATTTGCATGGGAAAAATTTTTTAATATTTCTTCACAAATACAACCTAACAATATATAGGATTAATTAGGATTCAAACAATTCAATTGATCCAATCAAGTTTGTTTTAGTTGTAGACCTTTTCAAATGAACATAGAAAAATGTTCATAGCAAAATGCACCATACGCGAGCGTTCTTCTCAATCCTTCACTAGTGTTGCAATACATGCAGTAAAACTTTTGATTTGAAAAGGTCTGTGTGTGTGTGTGTGTGGATGTATTTAGCTTTTCAAAATTTACCTTTACTTCAAATTACTTTTTGACTACTTCAAGGCATAACCTAAACCTTGTCCCAAAAGCCCCAAATTTTTTTTACCAGAAATGTCAAATATGGGGAGTCTGAAGAAACTACTATTTTGCCACGTTAAACCTGTGAAATCCTAGAGCAAAAGGTTTTGGTTTGAAGTCATGTTTTTTAGCTTACATATCAAAAACAGATTGAAACAAGGCGAACTCGGATTTTTACGCACATGCGTAACATAGTCCCCCCCGCCGAATGTTACGCGATCACTTTGTGATAATTGTCACTACAATATCTACAATATAACCCCACCCCCCGTGCCCACTCCCCGACACCCCACCCATTCCCCTCCCCAACACCCTCACCCGTCCCCTCCCGAATCCACCTGTCCTCCTCCCCGCCCCTACCCGACCCCCACCCCTCCCCTCCCGACACCCCCACCCCACCTCAACCTCTGGCAGAGTGGTCTTTCACATAGACGAAGAATTTTCCAGATGTACGTTTTATTGATACACAATTCTGCATATTTTAATTAGCTAATTTGCATACCTTAGCCGCATATATATCACACTTTCAATGTGCAAAGAAGATGCCGCACCATGATTCTTTCATGCAGTGAAGGAATTTGCGTATCCGAGCCCGTTCAAAATATAGCAATTTCGCCGATGTTTTGGCATATTTGGCATATTTGGGAAATAATGCAATAAAACTTTACAGATGGGAATGGGGGTCAGGGTCATTCATCAAGATGAAAACTTTAAACACTTAAATTGGCCCTCCCCCTTTAATACAGAACCACAAATTTTCAAAAAAGTCCAAAAACATCAATCACATTATGTTTGATAAAACCAAGCAATCAATGATGCAGAACCTATCCAAGTTGATGGTATTCAAAGAGTACACTATTTTTTGTGACGCCCTTATTTTCCTTACAATGGAAAATACTATGATAAAAAAACCCTATCAAAAATAAAAAAAATGTGTAATTAAGAACAAGGTGGTTCTCGCACCACAAAGTCTTGCCTCTATGTGATCGCAAAATGTGTAAACACTTGTATGATGGCATATAAAAAGGTACCATATAGGGTCATGGTGTCATTCCTCCTTGAACACAACACCCTATGAGTCATTGCTCTCTGACCAAGCTAGCTGCAATTGTCTCAAATTGTTTAGGCAGAAGAGAACCAAATTATATAACTTAAAACCCTAAATGACAAATGCCCCTTTAAATCAAACACATGAGCTTTGGACCCACTCTATTACAAATACAACACCCCCATATGGGTTGATTGATTCTTCCAACTGGAATTTGGTTTCAATGCTCGTGACCTTTGAATCCATCTGTTAAGGTAGAAGGGGAAGGATTAGACCCCCCAAAATGAATATTTTTGTAATTTTTTTTTATTTTATTGATAACTTGTTAATTTAATTTATTTAAATTTTTTTTTTAAAGAGGTTTTTTCTTTTTTTAATTTTTTAATCCTTTAAAAATGTTTTATCTGTATTCATTTTTCATTAGTTTGCTATCTTTTAAAAAAATGTGCAGCAAAACTACACCCCCTATAGTGCTGAAACTTTGCACAAATGATCTTTTAGACCGAGCTTGGATTTATAATAAATATAACTGTCTTAAACATATTAACCTAAACATTCAATCTTGCTATCCATAAGTTTATTCTGTTTAACACAAAGCTAAAGTGTGAGCACAGGATCATTTTCAGAAGTCCTCTAATTAAGTTAATTAGCTAATACTAATAGATAGAAAACATTAGATATATAAACATATAATAACGTATGTCCCAAAGCATGCCATAATATGAGAATAAGTTATTATTGCATTCTTTACTTTGGACATAAACTTTATTATATGTAATAATGCTGCACAGCTTTTATACACACACCCCCACTGGCATACAACATGTACACACTACACACACACCACAGGAACGGTGTGTGGATCAGAAATTCAAGACACTTATTTAAATTGAGAAAGAAATATTTGGATTTTTATGGGGTAGAAGAATCTACTATCTGATGACAGAATAAATGAGCAGAAAATCTATTGATGGGTGCCTGCACTGGGCTTATTATGGAAAATACAAAAGTTTACATTTTGAAGAATATAAACCATTTTTAAATGTACAGAAATGTTACAACTTTTATTTATCTATATCCTTGTAAAACTACTGGTACAGCATTTGCTAAATGCACATCTGTCTGAACCGATGATGAGCTTTTTATAACCAACAGACATGGGCTTGTCTTGCATAAAAGTCCATGACCCTAGCTAGCCAGCAAACATGTAATTGGCAGCACACTGCCACCCAGCTAAAACTAGGCGGCATTCATCTATCAAGGCTAGCATTATACAACATAGCAGCCAGGACAAGGATGCTGCATGAAAAAATGCCTACTAATGGTCACCTTGGAAATCAGTGCAAACATACACAAAATACCCAAAAGCAATGAACTCTAAATTTCCAAAAATTGTTTCATAGAAAGCACCACAGCATTTTCATACTTGCAATAACTGTGCTTTCAGAGATTGAACAAGAACAAAAGACGATTTATATTTTATGGGCTGCCCTTGACAGAATATCTTCTACTCTGATGGATAAGCTATCTAATTGATAGGCTAAAATCAATTTGGCGATAGGCAAAAAAACAACAAAAACCCCTTTACAGTTGCCTATGGATTTATGTTGTGTCCCCGCAACACTTGAAAACAGTTTTCTCTCTCGGAACAATCATCCAATTTTGATGACGTCGTCAGGAATATGCAGCAATAATATGTGTGCAATGTAATAACATCAAAGTTATATTGATTACGGTTGATTTGCGATGCGATTCATTTTGCTTGACCCCCCGCGTCACATTTGTCAATCTTGTGAATGTAAAGTGTCAAATATTTTAGTGTTATTAAATTGTTCATTAATTGTGAAGTTTTGAACATTTTGTGGTTTGTTTTACAATTTACAATAATACACAGCTATACTCTTGTCAAATTCCTTTTCGTGTCAAAGACTAATGCATCATTTCCCGCCAGACAGAACCATGACAACCATAAAGGAAATACATAGTCTGCATGTACACGCAGCAACTCGTGCGCGCGTATGTAGACGCCATTCAGAAAATGAATTGGTGACGGCGCTATAGAGTGTGCTCTTCTGGTCCCCGTTTTGACTGCAAGGGTCGACATAACAGCAGCTAGGAAGCCCTTCCCATAATGCACTACCTTTTTGTTTCCTTTCAGTTTCCCCTTAATACTGGGTAATCCATAATGTAAAAAATAAAACTAAATCTGTACACAAAGGGGCAATCCAAACCCCCCCCCGTGGATCATACACAGCAATGGTGGTTGATATTCGATATCTTTCCAATGGTGATTTTTCAATCATAGTTCTTTGAAACCCGTCGAGCCGCTATACGAAATGCACTATTCATATGTCTTACCTCGTACACGAACAGGCACTAAAATTTCTTGGCGCTTGATTACACAGCAGAGGGTTATGTTTAATTTATTTTGCCATACAGAGGTTCCATGCATTGACAGCTCCCAGTTCTGTGCATAATGGGAAATGTTTCCAAGGCTTTTCACAACTTTGATGAAAGTGAGCAGATGACAAATAATGGATCATTTGTTTTTTCAAATCTTCGCAAAGCATGTGTTCCTGCATGTAGGCACATGTGGTACAGTTGGATCACACATTAGCTCATAAGCATAAGGTTGTGGGTTCGAGCCCTGATGCGGCCACTGTACTGTGTTGTGCCCCACCTTGGCGCAAGGGCACTGTACCCCCCCCTCCCCCGCTTGCCTCTCACCGGGCAGATGCTGGGAATTGAAACAGATCTTAGCTGTGGGGGAGGAGTGGTTGAACCCCCCACAGCAACATTATATGGAGTCTGGCACAAACGCCACTTGTGGGTGTACCATGTACATTTACGAGTGACCATGTTTTCTAACTTGCAGTCCACTGTGGTGATTTTGGAAGGGCCATTTTAAGTGAACTTTTATCTCTTAGTTGACCAATTTCACAAGTGGGTGTCAGATTGAAGATCCTAAATCTAATTAGAAAAAATGTTCACAATCAGGATTTGATTATAAAGACATTATTATAGATATTGCCAAACAAATGTATTTTATTGATAGAAACAGTTTTGTTGTTTTGGTGTTGTCCTGGAATAATTCTAATAAAACATGAGTATAATTCATATGCTTTTAAATCAGTGAGATCTTTCCGTGTACTGTGCAACCCTAATCAAAAACATGAGCGGCACCTCAAAGTGCCAAGCTGAGTGGACGACTATAGCTACTTGCGACAGAATTTCACGTTCAAAGTAAGCTAACACATGATAGAGACATATTACCATGGCTCAGCACTTCCAAGAAAGCATAGCACTAATGTGAAAAAACATTTATGGAATACGTTCAAGCTAAACATCATTATAACGCGTCAATTCCCACGAATCAAAGCAGAGTTTCCCAAAGTAAATCCGCTCTCAATACCAGTGGAAGTCAAGCACGTCAAAGAAAATCAAGCTTGTGTGCAGCAAAAGGCAATAAGGTTATGCAATTATGATACAGGGCAACATTTGTATAATTTGTTTATGATCTGTTCAAGGATAAGCTGAAACCTGACATTGACTCTCTTTTTTTGTTTTTTTATGACTTCTTGTCAATTTTTTAACTCATGTTGGAACACAGCGGTAGAGTGAGGATGGGGGTGTGGTATGCTCTATCTCCTTAGCAAGATGTAAAAATACTCTGCCATCTTGTAACATAAAGAGAGGAAATTTAATTTTACTTCAAAAAAGGTATGATACAGAACTTTAAAAAAGTAGAGCTGCTAAAAGATTAATATTTGTCATTTTTTTTGTTATAAACATGTTTAACTATTTAAATTATGCATTTTCATGTTGATTTCGGGAATAAGTCCAAACAAGCCTATTCTTTGTTGTTTTTTAGATGGTTCCCAAAGGACCTGCAAATATTTGAGAAGCCCATCCTCAAAAGCCACTGACTTATATGTTATAACTTATACAGAATTTGCCCAGCGTAGAAAGGGTTAGAACTAGAGTCTTCATAAGATGCCTGTATTGTATTACTTCAATCTGGCTGACAATAACAACATGGATGCTATTTTGTCCACTAATAATGAGCAGATTGCAGTAGGAGGTGTATATTGTCTCCAAAACACTTACTGTGCTATGGAAATAACTTTTCTGTTCTTAAATTAATTGTTGCAGTTGCAAAAGTAATGGGTGTGTCTGTAGATAAACTACAATTCTTAAACAGCTTTGAAAATGTAAGCATTTCATTGGCCTGATGCCCGGGTTCAATTGATTAAGTTGAACCCAGGTAGTAAGTGCTGACGATATCGAAGTTATTTTTAGGTTGTAGCGCTCGCGTCAGACCGCGTTTTGCTACTTTCGCGCGCGCCTGCGCAACGTTGCGTCTCGTTACGTATGTCGTTGCGTTCGGTGGGTTGTTCGATTGTTGTCACTGGGGATGGTAGTCCTTTCTTGCTGTGTTTAAGCCGTAAAGTATCGTGAAACTGGGTTACAAGATTGACATTAAATGATAAAGCTGTTTAAGATGAGAATAAAGGTTATTGTTTGGAGAAACCGGTACTTCTTTACGACGAATTGAACCGGAACACCATATTTTTGCGTGGCAGAACTCGGCCTAAAAATAATGGTATCGCCTTGGTCTCAATTCGTCGTAAAGAGAGTACCGGCTTCCCAAAATCATACCTTTATTCTCTAAATCTGGCATGCCCATTTCTTTCCTTGGCATTCTGGGACCAGGTTGTGTGGGGAAGATGGGGTGGGGAGAATCACCCCTCCTTCCACATCGCAAGAGTATGTTTACCTCCCAGCATTAGCAGGTACCCATCCATACGGTATAATCAAAGGCAAGTGAGGTTAAAGTGCTGGACGAGCACAACGGACACAACTCACTTGCTCGACAGGCTTTGAACCACAACCTTCTATCTGAGTCCAATGGCAAAGTCACTGCACCACCACAAGCAAAGTGCCATACCAGACATGTCTGGCTGGATCTCACATGTGTTTGAACCCACAAACTTTACCACTAGTCCAATGAGTGACCAGCCACTGCACCCTAGTAAAGAACATCACCAAAGGAGCAACCGCTGGCTCTGGCAGGGTTTGAACCCACGACTTCTAATAAAAGTCCGAGTTGTAAACATTGCACCTCAGTTACAACTTAACTGCAGCTGCAGTTTAGGCCAGCAAAGTTTGCAGGTGCAGTAATTCCTAACCATTTTGTGCATCCAGAAGTTGTTACAATATATAATTTTAGTGTATAGGCCACAGGACGGACGAACAGAAATTTGGCAAATTCCCCCCCCAAAATCAGCTGAAAATGCCTTTTAAGGGTTGGCAAATCATGACAAACTAAATGGTGCAAAATTTAACCCTTTTACTGTACCTCTTTGCTTGCATTAACTACCCCCAGCGGATAGCTCACGTACTGCATGCAATCATAAAGGGTGACTTTCTTGCCATTTAAGATCAATTTAACTAGTTTGCTAGCAAGTGGTTGTGTGCTATCCTGATTATACAGTTTCCCTTGGTGCTAACCAATTGTTGATCTCAAAGATACATTCATCAAGACTAGTTCCAATGCTATCTGAATACAACATCTCATCAATACAACATAGAGACAGTGCACTTTAACGCTGATAGAACAATTTCAATTCAGCACTGCAAATTGCCGATTCCAAACCACCAATTCTGACAGTTTGGGATGTCAGGACCTTACTTCCCTGTGGTTTCTACGAGAAAAAATCTCACATGCTCTGTTAAGTGTAGTGCCCTGCGGGCCTTCATCCAAATAATATTCATTGTCTGTGCCCTAATCTGAAGATCGCACACTTCTAATTCAAGTGAAACTTTGCATATCAACTATGATGAACTGCCTTTCAAGTCTCATCCATAAAAGACTGAATCAAAATCTTATAACCCCTTTAAGTTACTATGCTTATCAGTGGTTAAGATCTGTTAGCACACATGAGTTATAGTTTTGTTCTATTTCTTCATGATAGGCTTATGGATACTACTGAAGGAGCAAGTCTTTTTAAAGTGGTCAATTTAGAAAAAAAAATAGATGAACCTAAAGCCTTTACCAACCAAACTGTATACCTATTTGTTCTATACTCCAATTGGCCTGAAGTATTGTGTGACGTCATCCTTTTGCAGTGTCAAATATGCACAGTGTACCACATCACAGTTGTATTGTGAGCACATAAACAGGGAAGAAAACAAGCACAGAAATAAATGCCTGAAACTGCTTTAAAGAGTGCGCCCTCTATTTTTCAAAATTGATATTTTTGCATGGTTATAAAGTTTTTATATACATTAGCCACCACCCAAAATTATTAAGCACAAATCAGTACGCTTATGGGTAAACAGAGCTTAATTAATGTCACCAGCGACATTAATTCAGCAGACGACACGGAAATGGCGTGTAACACAAGAAAACACATGCCAGAGTTTATTCTCATGGCATGCACCTCGTTTGATCGGTCTGTGACCTTTGTGGTTTTAATATCAATGATGTTCATGTAATACACATATTTGTTGTTTAAAGTCACGGCAAATTTAAAAGTTAACCTACAAATTACTTGGACGTCTTTAGCCTCTTATTAATGTCCCTATCTGCTTTTGGGTATGTTATTTTTATGTGTAAAGTATATCGCTATTCGAGCAAATTGAAGAAATTTCATGTTTTCTGAAAATGTGCCAGTGCCGCTTTAACATAGCCCGACAAGAATTATGCAGCATGTAATTAAGGTGGCCACCACCTTGTTTTGCTTCATATGCAAATTAGCTCAATAGTATTCAGTAACATGCAGCTGATATCTGGATGCAAAATGATACAGCAATAGAAGTCATCAAGGTCAACAACCCCACTAGGTTCAAAATTCATAGGTCAATGTATTTTTTGCTACCGTGGACTAATTATATTATTTTATTTAAATGTGAAGTACAGTACCAGAAGTCACGACTACCACCCTACCACGTTTAAAGGTTTTGATCATTCTTAATGCACTTATCAAAAAATGCCCCAGCCCCTGGGTACCCGGGGATGGCCAGGACTTGCACTACCTGATAGCCGGGGAGTTGATCTTTTTTTGCCTGGGTGTACCGGGCATATGCCGGGACTTGTTCGTGGAGTTCACGCATGTAAAAAAAAAATGGGATTTTGGGTTGGGACAAACAGAAGCGAAATTTTCTACAAAAACGTATAAAATGTAGTACGACAAAGCTACAATACACAAGATTGAAAGCAGCATAATCAAAAATGAATCGCCTAATTGGGTTTGACGCTTTTGCCCGGCTAGCAGGGATTGGGACTTGGCCGGGGTTTGACATAAAAATGTGCCCCACATGGCAGGGACTTGGCCGGGCAGTTTAACATTTCAAAAACACACCTCGTGTGCAAGTCCCGGCCATCCCCGGGTACCCAGGGGCCAGGGCATTTTTTTTGATAGGTGCATAATGCTAAGGTGCTATATAAATATCTGTTATCATTATTATTATTACTATGGGTTGTTGTGTTTTGTTGGTACAGTTGATCAATGACAATTTATCATATACCAATGTAACATCCAGACATACAAAGCAGGATAACATGAGGTCCCCCACACCCCTGTGGAAGGGATCATGTTTTCTTCCCTTTACCTTTTTTTACAGTTAAGAGATTAGCAAAAATTCATAAAATCAGGTAAAATCCTGAAAGCTCATGTGAAAACCAGTGCAAAAATTGTATTGGAAGAAATGCATTGTGGGAAGAACACTCTACCCCTTCAGCACGAATGAACTACTGAGGTGACTTCACTCTTAGTTTGCTTTAATTTGAAAATTCACAAAAAATGTAATGCTTTTTAAAAAGAATTTTATCAAACTGCTACATAAGAATTATGTAATGAAGGGACACTGACATCACTTTTGCACTCTTGGCAAAACATTGCTATAAAATGCCTGTTTCTACTTATTTCTATTTGCAATAAATAAGGGAGGAAATGATAAAGTCATATGCTTATAAAGGATAAATGAACCTTTGGCTTGCTTCAAAGGGTACACGTTCCTCAGTGTTCCTTAAATTGGATGTGTAATGAACTGTATGTAATCAAGCATGTGCATGATGCTCATAAAAATGAATTTGGCATTCGATTAGAACATGATTTGAAGCATGCATGGCTCGCTTCTCGGTTTAACCCGTTGAGCACAACACACGGCTTCCGTGCACCTACTCAAAATAGAGAAAAACTAGTCGCAACCGATTACAGCAGCGCTTGATAAGATTGTCATACGAAAAAAACAAATACACTACACAAAAACATGCCCTAGTACTCTGCTAGTGCTTGAAAATCAAAGCCAGAATTTCAAAGTGGTTCAAAAATGCAAACAAAGAATTGTTGTAGTAGCGTCATTAAACCAGATTTCGATTGATTTCGCACTTAGCACCTGTCACAGCACATTATGGCTATCAACCAACCCTTTATTGAATGTTGTGCTATGCTTAGATGAATTTCATAAATATTGCAAGAGGCTGTTGCAACACACAAAAAAATCAAGTGGAAAGCAAATCATTCCCTTTTAGAATTTTTATTATCTTAAGTTGAGACCGGCATATAGCTAGCGAGCTGGCTTTTATTCGTTGATGGAAGCTAGATTTAGATTATCAAGGGTACGATCAAGCTGGCAATTATCAAAGGGTATCAAAGTACATTCGCGCCAACCAGATCGGGGCCGAAGTCCGGAGCCCTCCCAAGTAGTAACAAAGTCACAATGGCAATTGAGGTGAAAAATCAACACGGAGTTTGAATGGTATTTTGTTTAAAATTAGGATCATCGGATAGTGTATGGCATAAGGTTTACAATACAAATTTCATTCTATTAGAGGAGTAAAAAATATGTTATGTGAGGGCACATGTGGTCCAGTGGAAAAGCGCCCGACTCGCACCCCCAAAGGTTGTGAGTCGAGACCCCTGAGGCCAATGTGTTGTTTTGCCTTGAGTAAGGCGCTTTTTTTTTTTTTTTACCCTCAATAATCCTCTCTACACAGGTGTATAAATGTTACCAGCATTATTCAATTTTGGGAGGTAACAGAATCGCTGTAGAGGAAGTGTAGCGATCACCCTACAGCCAACATTATATGGTGGAGTATGGCCCAATCGCTTCGAAAGGAGATAGGCACTCAGTTCTGTGTACACAGTTCCGTACCCTTTACCTGTTGTGTGAGAGCACAAGGTTGTATAGGCATAGCTGACATTGCCAGAGAAATTCCCATCAAACGGACTATTAAGCCAACGTCAGTGGCTCTTGAAATGGTTCTTCAGCAACACCTAGCGGTCTGAAGAACCATTTCAAGAGCACACTAACTTCAAGGGGAAAAGACAAAATGACTTATATTAATTACATGGCCAGCACAAAGATGTACAAAGCAGGAGTAGCTATTGCACTTACAACCTTGTTGCACGCACATGGACGATGTGTCTATAGAACATCCCCAAAATGCAAATGATATGGGTTGTGAATGGGCTCAAAGTTACCCATGGATTAGAGTCAATCTGTGTACACCCAATATGAGGTCTTGGGCTAGTGGTTCTTGCCAGACAAATATGATGTTAATCTGTCAATATGTACAGAGAATAAGTCAACAACACAGATGATGAGTTAAATAATAAACATGGTGGCTTCCTTATCAAAACAGGATTTTTATCCATTCCACAAACTGTTGTTCAAGGACCACGTCTATTACACTCATAAGCTAGTCACATCTTTATATTCAATCCAGACTCACCCAAGTTTTTGTTGCTCACTCTTTTGTTCACTCTACCTCAAATACAAAATATAAGCATAAATAAATTAAAAATTGCCATATAGAGGAGGATGCAACATCTGAGTCAGCCTTTAAAGATGCAACAAGAGATTTTGAGGCATCCGTACATGAGTCACATGTCACACTCAATATGTTTCAGATTATTACTTGTATTTGGCTACAGAAATGTCTTAAAATGTCTTAAAGGTGCAACAAGAGATTCACATCAGGTGTCCCTAAAAAATCGGAAAATACTGATTGTGTAATGAGTTAAAACTTTCCATCACATATATCCCCATTTTTGAAAGGATTAAGCTGAGAACTGCGTTCGTTGGTACAGGGAATTGTGAAATTTCTAATTCGTTTATTATAGGCGCAAATATGGCAATTCAGCTGTGTTTTATATTGAATATAAGAAAATTAAAATTCATTTTTTCTCTCGTTAAGGACAGTGCTGTAGCCAAAATACAAGGTAAGACATATATTTAGTGTCTAATCTATATGAAATTACTATCTATTGACATAATATTGCGTGGCCTCAAATCTCTCATTGTACCTTAAATGGGTGTATCCAAAGAGGATGCAGCCAGGAGGTGCAGAAAGAAGCCAGCCTACCCCCACCTCACCACTCACAATGCCAGCTACAACACCACTATCAATGGCGGATCCAGAAGGGCACTCATTTTGTCTATGAGCCCATGCATAATCTGGTGGAAATATCGTACAACTTCTTCCAAGATACCCAAGACATGCTATGGGAGTTCAAGTAGCGCACAAAGTGCGCTAAAGCTTTTACACTGGTAGGGATCTAATTAAGTCAATGGATGCGATATGAGGTTTCCTTGACAGTATGCCCATAAAGCTATTTTTTTTTTACCAGTAGAAGTTTTAGGATTCCAAATGAGCGTCAAGAATTCTGTGCGAGGATTACATCTAGGATACTTGATATTCAGAGCAGTTCTTACGATTCTGCCGAGTGAGGAAATAAATCTATTAATTCGGGAAATACAGAGTACCTTGACTGAAATATGATAACGGTATATCAATTGTATCCAGGATTAGCAAATGAAAGACATTGAAAATAACAATTGCTGATCGTTTGTTGGCACGATAGCTGTGCTGTAATATTGGGCTTCGTGGGTAAGACTCGAATGTTGATTTGGATTCATCAGAAAATAGACATGCTCACAACCATTCTTGGGTGGTATAATTACTAAGGAAAATTACAGACCTACCCTAACATACCTACCAAAATATAACACCTGGCCAGCTATTGCAGATGGGGCTTTTGCCAATAAACCCTGATATAATTCTTTCCCCCCATATTGGAATTACCTGTCGCCCTGTATGTCCTCGGTACGATGCCTATGATAAATAATACTGCGGCAAAGGCTCACCCTTTGGCTGTATTTCAAACAGTGAATTCATTCAAAATATTTAGTTGTATCCCAGAGAGGACTCTTCTCTGTTTCGGACGAGGGATCCAGTTCCATCCCACCTTGTGTTTATTCAAGAGTAGATGGAGTTTGCAAGTAAGTTTAGAATTTAGGCATATAGAATATTAGGTGATGAGTTGTTAGATGATTAACTATTTCAATTTTTTCTAAAAGTAAATAGAAGGGCAAGCTAGGATCAATAAGTACTGGTTCTTTTTTATAAATCCCTACTCTACTTTCATCATAAATTTGTGGTAGGTTTTAGAGAAAATTGAACCAAATTTGCAGTGAAGTTCTATAAATAACAAATGGTTTTTCAGTGTTTTTTTTTTGCCTGGGGTCCAAGCATCCGCGTATGCAGAACAGAAAAGATCTATACTAACAAATACAATAGGCAACTCATCAATAATAAAGAACGAAATAAACCACCCACAAACACTACTCAACTGATGTTACAGGAAACAAGAGATAATATCCCACGGCTATGAAATCACACTTTTGACTTGCGGATGGGTCACACACCGCCAAAGCCGCCAACAGAATGTGAAAGTCACAAATGGCGAAATGTAGAGAAGAAGAGAGCCAAAATCAACGAAAGTGCTTCCTCGCGGGCGCAAAGAGTATTAATTCTCTGTTCGCTTGAGGTGTAATGGATTTAGTAAGACTATTAGTGGCGTCGGTAGTTTTCTCATCAATGCGAAACAAGGGGCCAACGGACATTTTGTTGAACAATTGGAAAAAGACACTGCCAATTATACAATTGCCAATAAACTACCAGGTGGTCGACTAATCATAATGGACCCCCCAATTCAAGAAATCTCCGTTTTGTATACAAAAGTTATGTCCAGTAATTTAATACATGAAACATAATTATCAAGGCTAACCAATCTGCCATTGTTGTTAGAATTTTAAAACATACTGAAGAGAGAGAAAGAATTTTTTAGCAACAATGTCCAAAAAAATGACTCTGCGCTATTGCACTCGAGGAGCCACGCTATTAATCTATTTCATTCTTTCTTAGCAATAAATTGTGTGGGGTAAATATTAAATGCCTATTACAACCATTGAATGCCCTACGGGCAGGTTCAGTGGTGAATTACTAACGCATTGGACTAAAATTGTCTTTTTCCTAGGGCAAACACTCGCTAGATGTAATAATAAATGCTATGGACATCCTTACATTGCGCGCTCGAGTAAGTGAAATCCCAGCTTTGCTGACCAAATGGGTTCAGATGAGATTTTCCACACATACTTGGACTATCGGCAAATTTTGTAGGATCAGATGCCATGTTTCCATGGCAGTGCACTTTTTTAAATCTTTTCTTAAGCTAGGGGAATATTGAACAAATTTTTACCAATTTGAACAGATCTCAAGAGGATGTTGAATTTCACAATTCTGCATACATGCCAGTCTTTTTAGACGGATCTCATATAGCAGCGTTAAAAAAACAGAAAGACTTAATTAAAAAATTTGATTCTTAAAGAAAAAGTGTTTAAAGACACTATCAGTTGATTTTGCTAAATCTGAAAATAAAAAAATAAAAAAAATCAACGATTTTCAAGTCCTGTAACAAGTGACAGGTGTCCTAACATTAGCTGCAAATGTAAGACTAGAAGCAACCAATAAGGACAAAATCTGGACACTTATACACAACAAGTAATTGAATGGGAATTCGTATCTTTGAACACTGCCATTTTTCTTTTTCTGCCAGTTCTTCAATTGAAAAAAAGTTACACTTATGGAATTCTACAGACTTATCCTTACTTTTAAGCTATTACTGCAACTTTTAATTATTTGACTCTTTCGGGTGATTGAACATCTGATAGCGTCTTTAACTCTGGAAATACAAAAGTCCTTGATCAATTACGTAAAGATGCTAGTATACCTCATCAGGCAATGAAATATAAGCAATAATATCCTTTTGTACTTCGCTTAGTGCTAAGTGTGCGAGTAACGGCAGTCGCAGCTGAAACTGAAATGTTGGCTTTCACGAGCGTTGTCAGTGTAGGTCGTATACCCCTAATAATAGATCAAAATGCCCACAATTGACTTTCTCATCAACCTATCATTATAGCAGTCATTGCACTAATAAGTTACAAACTTCATAAACGGCCCTTATTTGCAGTTACTATTATTCATTTCATCACTCTGAACAGTAGTTATGTTTCTACCGGGTTACACACACACACTATATTTCGAGGGTTTAGGGCAAAAAGGCCATCTGCAATAGGGGCGTAGCTGCCAGGTGTGGATTTGCAGGTGGTATAACACTTAATAGCAATGACACAACTGACAAAGGCAGCTATGCAGTGGGCCGTCTTGCATAAACATTGATTTATTTTTATTAGAAGAATCCTAACTATGCCCACTTTGATTGGTCTCCTCATAGGTAAATTAGCAATCAGTAATAAGAGAAGAAAAGCTTAAGGAAGACAAAACACCAAGAGAATTTAGTACAGACTTGATGAGTACATGTTCAAAACCCTGGAGTGGGTTTCACTTTTTTGGTAGGATGTCCCACCCGGATTTCAAAAAGTGAGGTTCAGAGCTTGACATTTTAGGCACAAAAAAGGGGAGTTGGTTCTGGAACTCGGTTTTCTTGAAAATTTCCAAAAATAAGCTGGAATTTCCTCAATTTCAAGACCATTTTAAGAGTTTGAAGAAATAATTGGTTAGAATATGGCTTTGGAATGAAATGGTCCTAATAAAATGGGGGTCACTGGAAGTAAACTAGAGCCTGAAATGAGTCATACAGGCGCACAACCACCGACTTCCTCCCAATGGATAACCCGACTCCCCCAATCTAATTATGCTATCATTATTTTTTTAACATAAAATACCAACCTCTGTGTTCTTACACTTGCACTATAGTCTCAAATGAGCCCGTGCGTCTCAATTCCCATGGACACAGTTCAGTACATTCATCACATGTATTCGAAAATACACAGTGGTTTTGGGTGTATGAATATGATTACCAAAAAACAAAAGGTTCAGTGTCATTGTCAATGTTATGACACTAAACCCACTGAACTGTGTCCTTGGTGGATGAGTATTTTGTAACTCATAGTGTCTACTTCCACTAGCTTCAATCTAGAATGACAACACAACGGACATTCACAGCAATGGAACTCTGAAAAGAAAGCATGCAACAACCTCCTACATTGGCAAAAAGTGCAGTGAATCATGCAACCCCTGGTGCACGCAAAGCGTGCTGACGACTGGCTTAGCACTTAAACACGCGACACAAGCTTGATTAATGGTGCAAGACACCACAATTTACCCCAAATGTCCAATAACTTGATATTTATTTAGAATTTATTAATAAGTAGAGAGAGAGAGACAGTCAATGAGAATGAGTATCACCATGCCTAGTCTAATTGTTTGAAACACGTATACAGCAGTCAAACGAACCACTCAATTGTAATCTTCAAGGCTGCCGATATTGTGTGTGGTTAAGCAGATAAGGCATTGAAGGTTTGTTTGTTTGTTAATATTGATTTCAATGTATTATGTTTGTTCAACTGGGTCTTGAAGCCTGGCATTAATAGCCTCATTTCACCAGCCAGATTCTCTCACACACCACCACAAGGGGAGCCAGTGGCATGTACGAGCAACCACCACAGAAGCAGCACTAACAAGAACTGTGGTTGCATTTGATGACAAGACAATGGAGAGATAGTGCGTGTGAGAAAAGGCATAACACAAATGGCATTATTATACAGCAGCCTGAAATAGCTCGTCATCTTAGAAGAATCTGCAGGCGTTTTCAATAGCGGTATGCTTATCATTTTTTTTTTTTTTTTTTTCTTTTTTTTGTTTTCTGTAGACTGATACATTAGTTTCAGCAGCAAATTCCCCAAATTTAAATGAATTTCATGATTATTGTCCACTGAGAGTGAGTCCCTCATTCACCCACCACAACATAAGAATTATGGGGCTCTTTCACTGAAAAAATAATTAATATTGATTAGTTCAATGCATGATATACATTTCACTTCTGATCGTTACAATATTCGTTTGTTGATGGAAAAAGGGTTTAATACAACAATGATGCTGACATGCCTATACCTTAGGTTCTGAACCTTCAGGTGAAATGGCCCAAGTGGTATTTTATCCTTTGGGTTCAAAATTGGATGGGAAAAAAGCGGGATTGGATTGAGCCTAGGATCTTGTTAAAAAATCAAAGTCAAAATATCTGTCAAAAAGCAAGTTTATATTTTATAATTTAATTTGATTG
The DNA here is from genome assembly GCA_023653785.1 of Ophioderma brevispina. Classification (NCBI taxonomy): domain Eukaryota; kingdom Metazoa; phylum Echinodermata; class Ophiuroidea; order Amphilepidida; family Ophiodermatidae; genus Ophioderma; species Ophioderma brevispina. The sequence goes on from JAMKCH010050900.1 coordinate 57,541, forward strand.
TATAGTTTATTGGACAGTCTGTATGGTATGAACCTGGTGAGCATCTACCACCTGACGTGACGCGCGTGGGGCTGAATGGCGATGCTCAAAGATTGAGGAACCAGAACTGGCCGATCTAAGGTTTCCTTGCAGAAGTGGGGCTTACATTGGAAGCAGATCAGGACATACCTGTGGTTGTGGAAACGCACCAAGGCCAATGGAACACTCTTGGCCTCCCGGGCTTGGCCTGCCCACGCTGGAGTAAACAATAGCTAACAATGCACAAAACAAGGACCTGCGAATTTTCAGGGTGAAGTAGCCAGACGTGTACCCATCTCTGCGCTGGATCAAGATTTGAAAACCACGGGTTTGGACACCGATAAGAAGAAGAATCCATTTGGTAAGGGCTCGATTCTGAATACGCCTTTTCTGAAAAAGCCTTTAGGGTTTGAAGCTTCTTTTTACCAATGGATATATCGAAAATGGAAACGCTGGGCACAGGTATCCCCGAATACCACCAAACCGGAACACAATTTTACTAGGCAGGAAAACCACACAGCGTACGCTGTATACCGCGACCCCATGTACTGGCCTACCATAACAACGATGTTGAACCTCTTTAGTGAAATTTATATGAATTATTCGATGTTACATTCCGCGTTAGGATACAAAGAGCCTACAACGTCGAAACAACACTAGCGAAGTCAAGGACAAGACATTTTCGCAAATATTTATATCGCGGGTTTACTGTAAGAAGGCCCCCTCTCTGCAATAGCTGCCATTCAGGGCCGTAGGCCAGGTGGGGTGAAGGGGTGCGACGCACCACCCCCCCAAAAAAAATGACAAGGCCTCCTGCTTTTGATGTTTGAAGGGTCCGCTTTTGTTTATCATGAAGGTCCGCTTTGTGACGTTAAAGTTTGCGGCTTGGGTAAAATGTGTTGGTGTGTTAAGGGTTGCAAGCAGGCGCTTAATACTATGCATTAGGCATTCTGTGTGTTTTAGATTGTTTTGTGTATGGTGCCATGATGTTACGCCTCATCGTTAAAAATGTGATTTGTTGGTACGACAAAGGTACAATTCTGGCAAATCCGCATCCCCCGTCCGCACCTCCCCACATAAATTTCCGGTAACGGGCCTTGCTGCCATTTGTCAGTTGTAAGTGTTTATACCTGCCAAATCTATTATAACACTTGGCAGCTATTGAAGATGGGGCCCTTTTGCCCCATCAAACCCTCATATTATCGTCAAACATTTTGGAAAATTGGTATAGGGACGGGGATAGGTTCGAAAAAAGTCATTTATTTAAACTTTTTATTATTGTGATTATTATATTATTATTAAATTCATTATTAAACTTCGCATGCAGTATGGGGTGAGAGTTGAAGATACATCACCAATAAATTGTTAATGGACGGAAAATCGGTGTACAGATTCCTCCCTAAGGGATTTTAAGTTACATAATCGTTTTTAATATTGATAGAAAACCCATCTGTAAAGGTGCGCGCCCGTTATTATTATTTCCAACACGTTTGATGTGAGAGCTTTTAAAAAGTGATTTTGTAATCCCATAGAGTACTGTCGTTAAAATTATGTAAAATTAATATATATTGGTCGACCCAAAAGGGGCAAATTTTTAGCTCATAACATCCAAATCCAAAAATTCCTTTAGCCCTAAGTTTCACAGGGTTAAATGAGTGTAAATAGTAGCTTTCTTCCAGATAACACAACTTCATCACTTTATGGGAAATCCGGGTCTGAGGACGAGACTATTGTAGTCCAGGCTACAGGACCAGTGAACCTTTTTATACCACATACATAATGTTTTTCAAAACGTTTTTGACCAGTTTTTTCCTGCTGATCTGAAATCCGATGGATGTGCCAGATGCCAGACGAAAAAAACCTGAGGCATTTGAGAAGAAGAAACGGAAAAATTCAAAAATGGCCATGCACCAAAATACTAAAATTCCATCGTTAAGACTCAAAGTTATAAGTGTTTGCCGTTCTAGTTCAAAATACTCATTGTGGACCAATTTTAGATACGATTCATTAACACACTAATTCTGAGATTCAATATGGCCGCCCATATACCAAAGGATCTATATTTATCTACTTTTGACCGTAGTAGTTAGAATGGTAACGTGGTGTAATTTATACCATGCGTTAAAAATCAATATATTTTTTTTTTTTATTTTTTATTTATTGTTTTTTTTTTTTTCACAGAGGGAGAAACCCAAACTTTTATTTTTAATTCTTTACTATTTTAAAACATACCAAATAGTACACAGCACATAAATATCATATTTTAAAAGGTTCTAATTACTGCACAATATTGTACTTCTTACCAAAGTCATTAAATATTCCCCATCGTTATAAAATTGGCCCATTTTATTATTACATAGAGTGTATATTTTCTAATTCATGATAATTTTTAAGTTCCAATTTTTTTTTTTTAATGGCATTTCATTTAATGGCCAACTTTCTAGCATTTTCATTTTATATATCTGAAATTACTCATACAAATCCAATTCTTTGCAATTGCCTGATCATCATTAACTCCAAAAAGTAGTAAATACAGTTGTACCATATAATATTAAACAGGTATTTTTCTCTACTCCATTTTTTTACCATTTCCCAAATTCATTAGTTATTCGGCAGTTGCAAAAACATTGCAACAGAGTTCCTCTGAATAGGCAAAAATTGCACAGATTGTATCTCCTTGCGAATTGAATAGAAAAGAATTTGTGCCTAGAATTCTATGGGTTAATCGGAATTGAAACCATCTTAGCTTCGTATTAATGTACATATGAAAAGGTGTTAAAAGATTATTTAGTTCATCTTGATGGTGTATAGACTATTAAGTTTATTTCCCATTGTTAAACACATTTACGAATAACCGTTTCTTTGAGATCAAAGATATCATATTATCTTTCGTGAACCTTGTGTTCTTTCCAGTTAGGGGACTCCAAGATGGACTGGTCATTGTGGATATACAATGGTATCGCCAGATTATTAAGTACATCGGAGAATGATTTTCTGATTGCGGATATATACCCCTCATATTTCAAACAAGGTGGTACGGACATTATATCTGATTTTGAAACTCTCCAAGTGATAGAAATTGACCTTTTTCATCCATGAAGTCATTAACAAGTCAACCCATGGGAACCCAATGTTATAATACAGACTTGTTGCCAACCCTGATATTATCATTATACCAAAGTAAGGTCTTCATAAGTTCTGAAAAAGTGGTAGGGATGTGAAATTGTAAATTCCGACCAACCGAAATACGCTTTCCAAAAAATTATTTGGTTTTTTTTTTTTAAATTTTTGTTCAAAAATTCAGAATTTGACAGATCTCCTTCAAGAGTTAAGGAGATATCAAGGTTGGTGGTTTGCAAAATAAATATACCCATTTGGATCTGCATTATTTAAAATTCTGCGAATCCATGTTATGTAAGCATGCACATAAGCTGGACACATCAGCCATTCTCACCCCACCCTGGTCATATTTTTGGATCATTTGATTCTTGTAACTTGTCGGATGCCGTTCCATATAAATTTGTAAACTATTTGATTTAATTCTTTCATAAATTCGTTAGATGGGTTAGGGAGAAGTTATTAAATACGAAATGTAAGTTTCGGGGGGGGAAAAACAATATGAGGATTGTACAAACGGACTCTACCAAGAACTGTGAGGTTACGTCTAGACCAGTGATGGATACGATTATGGATTGATTGCATTACATTTAAATATTAATGGGTATCTTCTATTTAGTGAAGCTGTGAAGTCGATTCCAAGAGAGCTTTTAATGAATCTTATTAGAATGAAACCCATCACATAAATCTCAAAATTTTCCTGGGTGTGTTTCAGCTTTGAACCAACACCAAACGCATTGGTTTTATCAATATTTACCCGTTAAACCACTCATTTTGGGGATTACATCCAAAATGTCTATAAAGCCTCATACATGACTTTTCACTACCTCCAAAAATAAAACCGTATCATCGGCGTAGGTGATATACGAAAGTTCAAGATCTTAATTCTTACCCTTGATATTTTTATTATTAGGATCATCTTACCAGCTAGCACGTCGCCCGCACATAGAATAAATCTATAGGGACTGAGCCCATCCACCTTGTCTACAACCTCTATCAACACTGAAATGCTTCCGAAGAACATCCGTTTTAATAAGTACAGAGGACGAGGCTTGATTATAAAAAACACTAATCTACTGCCTGATAGACGGTCCAAAATTAAAGAGATCTAATATTTTCAAGCTAAAGGTAATGGAACGAGTAGAAGCCTTCTCAAAATCTATCATGAGAAATAAAACCGGAATATTTTCATTATGTTTATAATCATTTAGAGTCATAATAATTCGTTGTTTTCTCCAATTATAGCGTCCAGATAGAAAGCTTTTTGATTCTCATGAATAATATCTGGTCAACTGGATTTCAATCTATTTGCAATACACGATGAGGCTAATTTATACGTCACATTAAGTAATGATATGGGACGACAGTCTTTAAAAAATTGTCGGGGGGTATCCCTTTAGGAAAGTAGGGTGATAATAAAAACACATTTTTATGTTTGCGTATGAGACAGTTCAACGTTACATATGCATCATGATAGAACGAAGAAATACCAAACCGAGATCTAGAAAAAAATACTTTGAAAAAATCAAAAGATGAATCCATCGAGCCAGGTGATTTTCATTGTTTGTACTATTTTCTAGCGCCTTAACAATTCTTCATAGTTATGGGCCCTCTAAGCTATCCCGTTGTGAATCTGTTAATAGGGGGGTATCAGAATTGAGAAGATATTATGAGCTTACAGTTCTTACAATTCATGTCAGCAATACAGATCTTGTAAATCTCCTCGCCTCCGTAAGGATTATTTTGTATTCGTTTTAAAAATGCCGGTTACTTCTGTCATAGTTATTCATAGTTTTGTTGACAAGTTCCTTTTCTCCATATTGAGAAAGTACTTGGATGGTTCTTCACCGATGCTCAAACACCGTGCTTTGATCTCATTAAAACTCGTCATTTTTTTTACGCAAATTCAAGTTCGGCTTGTTTAGTTGCCAACTGATCATTAAAGTATGGTCACCTGAAGAAATCTGGCAATAAGTCTTAATTAGACTCCAATTCCCTTCCCAATCTAATATTCTTTTTTGTTGATAGGAGCAGAAGAAATCGTTTTGGCTCTAATTTCCCAATTTAAAATCATTTCAAATAATAATTGATCGCTTATGATAAAGGGATATCTTTGGATAACTAGGACCCAGTGAGTGTCTACAGTTGGTATGCTGCATGTTCCACAACTCCTTATAGTTTCTTACTAAATTAACGAAGTCAAGTCTTTAAAAGAGAATGTTATTAACTTCCAGTAGCCGGGCATGCTCAAATATCATTAAAGTCTAAACATATATCTATTAAAGAGTGATCAGTGCGATAACTGGAAAGATATCACTTGGGCTGACATTTGCATTCGTTCTGATGAAATCAAAAAGAAAGAACGAAATCGAGAGAAGTGGCCTGTTTTTGAGCATCGTGTTGGCGCCATGTGTACTTACATAATTCGGGGTTTTTAGTGCGCCATTATCTTTAAGTTCAATGCATTGCATAATCAACGACTCTCTTTTTTAGCATTAGGATTATGGTTCTCTTACATAATTATAAGGATCAAGGGTTGCACAATAACCAGCTTTCCATCTTCCACATATAATTACATATTGATTGTCAAATTCAAATAACATCATACTGTGGTTGTAGAACGCTGGTTTATTCCTAAATAGGACCATAATATTAAACCAGTGTAATATTATAATCATTATCTCAGGTCTATCGCTTAATATTTCCCTCATTATCAGTCTTCGTCTTGTTGACTTTGTATTCAAAATTGTTGTTAAACAAATTGACTACTCCCATGGATTACTTATGTAAACGACTAAAATAACAGTCGAGACCCCATTCAGCACGTATCATCGGTTAAATTTCGTTATCAAAGTGAACGTTTGCAAACACAACATAGAATAGTTTTTACCCCCGTGCAAAGAAGAAAAATTAAAAACATCTCTTCGCTTCATTGCGGTAGCCAAACCACGACAATTCATGGCGGCTATCGATATTTGCCTTTTGTTTAACTGGACATTAGTTGACACCTTACTTAAAGACCGTATGGAGCCATGCAATATTAACTGTCAAAAAGTATTTCAATTATACCGATTGATTGCGCTTATCATCCCACTTAGTTTCAATTTTGTTTCGTAGTGTTTGTGTACTGTGGCATAGAACTTTTCATCATAAGGAAAATAACAATTGATTTGTCTCTCCTACTCTGTGTAAGTTTATAATACCACACATATAAAGAAAAACAAAGAAAACAAACAAAAACCACCAAACATCGATCACGATCTAATATAAACTAAACGAGGAAAAAAAAAAACACCACACAAAAAATAGATTTAAGATAATATAACTCCGAATTATACCACCGAGCCTAAATAAAGTCCAACCCCCTAAACATAAGGACATGGTTTCCAGCGCATTATCATTTGCAAGGCTGCATTTTTTAATTTCAATTGTATCTGGAATGACACCCATGTCTGTTTGAAAAGTGACCTACATTTCTGTTGTCAATTCTTTGCCATTCACGCATGATCCACGTCTTAATTCATGGCATATGTATGTCACCAATTTTCTAAGCAAAGCATTGATCTTTTCACTTGGTTACAGAATTTCTACATATTAATATTAGTCAGGGCAAACAAAAGTGAAAATTTCCATTTTCCGTAATTACACATTGTCTTATTGAGGTAAGCAAAATGAGCATATTTAGTCATGCAAACAAAAGTGAAAATTTCCATTTTCCTACCATTACACATTTCTTAATTGAGGTACGCACAATGAGCATATAAAACCTTTTTTTATTTGAGGCTGTCTTTTATACAAGACCAATGGTGTACCTTATGTTTAATTTAATATCTTATAGAAGTATTGAAGCTCATTAGAATGCCTGATAAGAAATTTAAATTTAAATTACGTTAGCTTTTTTCTTTCATCATGAAATGAACAAAATTTTATGTATAACACATTTCAAACTACTCTCTCCATATGTGTAATAATCTTATAAAGTCTCCCATTATGAATAAGACGTTGTAAAGGGAAAGGCCAAGTGGAAATGTGCAACTTTACCCTTTAACTTTCTCTTTCCAATTCAGAATTCTCACTTTTGGAACCAAAATTATTTTTTGCCAATTTCACTTTGCCCCATTCCACCAGACTCAACAAGCTATGTGTCTTGACATAATATGAAAAAAAAAAACAAATTAGGTTAACTTCCAGATTTAGCTAATTTATGTGGGAACCTTTCTTTTTTTGCCATAAACAATAATTTATCAATCATAACAGAATTTTTAACTTCCGATGACAACAAAAGGCAAAAAAAGTGTAAAATAAAAAGACTCATGCCAATTTTTATACCAATTTCTATTCCAGTAAAACTCACTGTGCAAATTGAGTTTCAATTTTTAGAGATCACACCCACTTTCACACTGCAAAAGTTTGGCAATAGGCTTATAAATACAGCCATCTTAATGATCCGTACCGAATTAACACAATCACAGCACAAATCCTCAATTAATTTCATCTCTAGGAAGGCAGATTTTGGTCCAAATTCATTGAAGATGCCCCCAAAATTCAAATGATAATCGAGTACCACCAACCCCAAACAACTTGAAATTGATTAGCCTAGAGGTAAAAGATACATTTGATAAAGACACAGTCAAATACAATTTGACTTAGCGACACCAGAATTGCTATGCAATTCCAGACTGAGAGAACTGCCCTCGAATAGTATGTACCTTGACCTGTTCACACGACAGTCTGCTCTCTTAAAACGAAAGATGAAAACCACCTAAAAGAGTGAAATCTCACTCCAAACAAGCGCCAGCTGAGTGACGCATCTTTTAGAGTGAGATCCCCTCAAAATAAAGAGTGAACAAAATAATCTAGGAAAGAGTGAACTGAAACTCCTTTTAGAGGGAACTAGTCACTCTATGTGTTTGTTTGCTTGGTGAGTATATTGTATGTGCAAGTCATAATTCATATCATCGTGACATGATGATATTGTGGTGCCTCATTGGCATGATTCAGTGAGACATGCATGATTGTGGCATGCATGACGTGTAGATCACGGTATGCTGCCCGTGACAGCATGATTGTGCGTTTCCGTACATGTGTAAGCTAACCCTTGCGGAGCCTGGCGCAGACTAGTCCCGTATGTACGAGTGATAATACAGTGAATAACATTATTCTTCTCAACACTTTGTCTGTAAATGCTATGAACTGTGACCGACCCATACAATATATCACCCGTGAAGATATCGATGATTTCTTCACTAATTACAACTTCGTTCAGGACAGCCATAGAGGTATTTGCTGACGGTCCTCCACCTATCTCGTCCGCCATGTTGTTAGTCGAGAATAATCACGCGATTTGCGGCTTTTCTGATTTGCTATTAGTTCACTCCGAAAAATATGAGCATTTTCTCACTCTTTTAGAGCTAAAACCCGTCGAGGTAAGAGTTCAGTGGGCTTCACTCTGAAGAAAGAGTGCATTTTGAGCCACTCGTAAAGAGAGTGAGTTCTGTTAACCGCGAGTGAAGGTGTCGGGTTTCATTTTCTCGCTAAAAGCGAGCTAAAAGCCACTCGATTAGAGTTAATTTAAAAATAACTTCGGAAATTCAGAGTGATTTGTCACTCTTTCATTTTAAGAGAGGGACCAAAATTCAATTAAATTACTTCAATTTGAATACCAACTTATTTGCTTTGTGTAAATGGGTCCATTTACCCTCCCCTTTTTTCCTAAAAACCCTTCTTATCTTTCAATCCCAGATGTTTTCAATGTGTATGCACATGGATCTGGGATCTGCACTTTCATTACGACAGGGGCCCCCAGATTAGTTGAAAGTTACAATGTAGATAAGGGCTTATGATGTGGGAATAGGGTTGGTTTACAATCTAGAAAGCGGGCGCAGTCAATGTAATATCCATATGACCATTTGTAGAATAAGTTTTGATAGCATATCAGTCAAGGAAAAATTGGCAAGATTTGTTACATATTAAAAATTGCACAGGTGGAGTACTACTATTAGTTATGGTGTGGTTGACAAGCGTATACAATCACTCAAAAATGATTGTAGATAAATGTAAAACAGATGTTTACATCGTGCTGAATTAAAACACACACCAGTCATGCATACATGTGCACAACACACACATCAAGCAAATAGTAAGGGAGGATATTTTACCTATCCTAAAACAAAACACTTGAAAAGCAACTGATTTTTGCACTAAGTAGAGCTTCCATTACAAATCCTCATCGCAAGGACTAAGAAGGTTTCACACACCAAATAAATTGCCAGATGTTACAAACTGTTTTTTGCTAGCCTCTATACACAACTCTATGGTTGCGCACCACCAAATAAATTGCCATTGTTTATTACAAAATGCTTAATTCAAATGTAAATTCTCATTAACAAAGTGGCCTCAGTTCACATTATGCATTACCTTGAATTGCTAGACCTCTCCATCACATTCAGCAAGAAGAATTCGAAAGTTCACATTTTTTTGGAGCTACTGAAGCATGAAGACATACTGAGTTTTGACCCCTCTGAAACTGTGGCTTTTAGTCCCAAAAATTCCATGGGGTGGGTGTAAAAATTATACTGTAATTACTCAGTAAGAAGACTCACAGAACTTTGTTATCTTGATATCCGTGCTGATTGTATCAAATTAAAATATTTACCAAATATGGCTTATGTAATGCCAGTTTTCATTATTTTCAATTTTAATTTAGAACCTGCCCCCACCCATTTTACTTATTTCCAAACACTTTTTGTCCAGAGGAGTCAGACAGATCTATTTTAGTGGTATGTAATCTACAGAGCACTCAAATTTGTAAGTCCATGTACTTTATGTCTATTTCAACCTGTCTTGACAGGTTTTGATCCATTCATGACAATAGTTTTCATTATTTAAAGGTGGATACCTGATTTAAGTATATAAAGTTTTCATATTGATAGAAGGACCTTTGGCCCCACCCCCCATCTGTAAATTTTTATTTCAATCTTTTTTTACGTGATTTTATAAGCCCCATAGAGACTGTGTAAAGTTTAATATGGTCGACCAAAATGGAGTACTTTTCACTCTGAACCAAACATTCTTTAGCCTAGATTCACAGGTATATGAAAAAATAGTTGCTTTCTTCTGATATCAAATTTTGACCATTTTCCAGTAAATTCTTGGGTTCTTGGGATGAGGGTATTAGCGATCGGGCTATGGACCTTTTAATGAACTTTGGCAAGAAATTATCATTGTCCCTAATTATGCATATTCTGCTATCTACTGATGATTTCAGGAATCCCACGATTGGCAGGAACAACATTTTGTGTTTTCATTGCTTAAATATGTATATAAGAAATAAACTAACACATTACTCTTTGTTCGCCATAGTGCCTGGACTCTGTACTTAAGGGGGGGGTGCTTACTCGGGGCAGCATATACATTTAGTCAAGTCACGGCCTTACAGGCTGATAACTACTTTCCAATTTAACATGTATCAAATCAAATAGCCTCACTCTTTGGATAAAAGAAAGCAGCTATTTTGCTATACCTTTGAACACAGGTCACAAATGCTGCTATATGCTTTATTCATATGATGTGGCTAATTGAATCGGCTTACAGTAAACAAACTCATACTGCACAAGCCGACTTGTGACTTCTGCACCTTTAATCGTTGACTAGCTACTCACCACTCACTCAGTTCGAATGATTCAGCCAGCCTAGTGTGTGCACATATTTCACAGCTCCATTGACCTACTGTGCCTGCCAAGCTGTTCATATTTCTTCTCCCCCCCCCCCCACTCAAAAGTCGCTTCATAGGCAACACTAGGCAACTATTAGTAGTGTTTTGAACTCAACATGACAAGATCAAGATTAACGCACTAGAGGTCAAGAGATCACTTTTTTTGTAGTCTCTACACACAACTTCCTATAGGTTTGCACACCACCAAATTAACTGCCATTGGTTTAGTGTACAAAAATGGCCAATTAAAATGTAAATTTCTCATTAACAAAGTGACTGTATCTTAATATCATGCTGATTTGTATCTTAAAACTTTCTAACACAAAATATGCCCTGGGAAGTTTGGTTTGACTATTTTCAATTTTAACTTATACCTTAGCCTGCCCTTTTTACCTCTTTCTAAACACCTTTGGCCAGGGTGTGTCAGACAGATCTATTTTAGTGGGTGTTGAAATCAAATTATTCATCTACAATGTGTTCTCAAACCACTATGTACCTGTTTGCAATCCACCTTTCCTTCCTTTCTGCAAATGTGACCTGTAATAACCTTTGACCTACTATTTAACCTACCATGACATGCAAAGTCCTTTATGGTACACATATTGCTTGAGTGTAGTGGAAATTTTTTAATTCAGTAACAAAACGAGTGCATCATGATGCAGTAATCGCATCAATTGGATGGTTTAGGGAATGTGAGTATTTGTGCAGGGTCATAGTCATGATGATCATTACATGTCAATTGACTATATGTTATCTTGAGGCAAGTTTGGTGCTATACAACTTAACTTGGAGATGTTTGATATTTTGGGTCAAAGGTCAACTAGGGTCATTGGAGGCAAAAGGGCATATGGGCCATAGGAGGTCATTCTGTACATACCATAAGAGTTTCTGGACGTGGTTTTCTTTAATAGTATTTACTAGGCTACCTCGGATTTGGCTATCACCTTTGTTTTCGCGATCACTGGCTTGAATGACCCTCGTTTTGCGGTTCCTTTGACCTTGGGAAATGACCCTGATGAACCTTGCCCGACCTTAAATTTGTCATCATCAACAATCGACCCCGCCCACCAGTTTCGCCTTAATACACCAAAGTTTCCCCCATTGGAGCTCCCCCCTTTTGACCTTGAATGACCCCTGGTCACTCCACGTTACCCGATAATGACCGCTGGATGACCTTTGAACCCCAAAATGACCCCTCGAAAACGTACACAAAACTCGTATTGTGCAACTTACCACCATACCAAGAAAAACCCCCCCTTTCCCAAATATCCATACGTCAAAGCCAGGTTAATTACCCGAAAACGACCCCTGGATGACCTTTGCAGAGCTGCCAACATTGAGATTTAAGAATCAGGGAAATTTGATCTTGAATCGTAGAATTGATTAGAATCGAGGATATTTAAAAAAAAATTGCGAGCATTTCATTGTAATACCTCCTCAAGAGATACAGCCAATTGATATTATCTTAAAGTATCAATTGAAAGCTTCACATTTAAGGAACTGTCACTGTCAGTAGGAACTAGTCCATTTGGATTTTTTTTTAAAACTGATTTCAGTTTTTTGGTCATAACATGAAAACGAAGCCACCTACATATTTATGAACTGCATCATGGATAGAGCTCTTTAAAAAAAGCTCCCGAAAAAATTGACAGGGCTCCGCCCGTATGACAGCTCCCATTTAAGGAACGTCAGTAGGAACGAAGTACATATGGAGATTTAAAAAAAAATTATTAAATGAAAAGTCGAAGTAAAAGTCAACTTTAAGCTCCTAACTTGACAAGCGGTTCTCGAACACAAGGTCCCCCGCTCTTCGCGATAGTTAAAAGGAGGAACAGTAACATAACTGGTAAGGACACAGGGAGGATTGTGATGATAATACCTTGGATGGCCCCAGCTGACTTTGGAAAATCTGGTATCAATGTTGACTACACCCCCCCAATCATGACCATACAATCATTTGTAGTTGTTGACCTTGGATGGTACCCACATGACCTTGAAATGACCTTCAAATTTTCAGCACTGAAGTTTGAACCACACCCACAAGTTTCATGACCATACAACCCTTTGCAGTGAATTGACGCTCAGATTACCCCAGTATTCCAAGAAATGACCTTGAAAAAATTGGTGTAAAATGTTGCCTGCACCCCCAGGTTTCATGACCATACAACCTTGCATAGTGATTTGACCTGACCTTGGATGACCCCGCATGACCTTGAAATAACCTAATTTTGGACTGGATATTGACCGCACCCACCAAGTTCCATCATCCTACACATGTTAGGGATTTGACCTTGAATGACCCGCATTACCTTGAAATGACCTTCAAAAATTTTCGTCACCGATTTTGAGCCCACCCACAATTTTCTCATCCTACCACAATTGACAAGGTTAAGCAATTTTACCACATTTGACCTTTGACCCCATGGCACATGACCCATCCCCGAACTCATCTGCCGCCTACTTCTGCGACATATATGGTGCAAGATGACACCCATACTTGCTTAGATTAAAAGATATCGTGTTGCCGTTTTATAGCCATTTAACCCTATTTTTACCACATGTTTTGACCGCATTGACCTTTGACCCATGACACATGACCCACTTCGGATCCCACCTAGCACGTACTCGAGATACATCTATGCTGCGAATATGGACACCCACACTTGCTAGTTCAAGAATATCGCGTGGGACACACACACACACGCACAACACACACGGACGGTGAGCATGTCTTTAGTCCCCCTTCGCCAAAATAAGTTGGCGGGGGACCAAAAACGGAGCCACTCAAACATATGACTGCACATGAGATAAGCTCTTAAAACTAAAGCTTTCCCCGCAAAAAAATTGACCGGGCTCCGCCGTCTACAGACCCCGTTTTTTGGACTGTCAGAGATGGAACAAAGTCCACAACCAGGCACTAAAATATTAACCTAACACTTATGCACTAATGCATGATGGAGCAATCTTCAAAAAGGCAACATCAAATTCACAACCGGTTCATTATCTTGTAGGCCTAGCCCTTTGCACCACTGGAGTATTTGTGTTAACACTTTAGACACAGCAAGGAGCCTATATCAGTTAAATGGTTAATTAAAAATATTGCTGTGCTGGTCCTTCCGAAAGTCGAGATAAAAACTATGGTCGAAACCAAAGACTATTATCTTTTTGCCTAAGAAGTGTTACTTATTTTCTTACTTGTTATACGTTGTATTTTATCTCAACACCACCAGCATTTTCCTGACCCCTTAATGACCTGTGTCCCCAAAATGACCCCTCCGAAAATGTGACCATAAACTCGTACGGCAAAACTCTACCACCATACCAAAACTCATATCCCCATTGACCCCCTCTGAACGTGGGGTACTTCTAGTCAATATTCCTATGGGGTGGGTGTAAAATTCGTATGCATTACCAGTAGTAAGACTCACAGACTTGTTATCTTGATATCGTGCTGATTTGTATCATTAAAATATTTACAAAATATGGCCTTGACTTTCCAGTTTCATTAGTTTTCAATTTTAATTTAGACCTGCCCCCACCCATTTTACTTGTTTCCTAAACACTTTTTTGCCAAGGAGTCAGACCAGATCTATTAGTGGTATGAATCGAACAGAGCATCAAATTTGTTAAAGACATTGCATTTATGTCTATTTCAACCTGTCTTACAGGTTTTGATCATTCATGACAAGAGTTATCATTATTTAAGTGGATGGCCTGATTTAAGTATATAAAGTTTTTCATATTGATAGAATGGCCTTTGGCCCCACCCCCATCTGTAAGATTTTATTTCAATCCGTTTTTTACGTGAGTTTATAAGCCCAATAATACTGTGTAAGTTAAGTATTGGTCGACCAAATGAGTACATTTTCACTCGGAAACAAACATTCTTTAGCCCTAAAGATTTCACAAGGTATATGAGACAAAATAGTTGCTTTCTTCTGATACACATTTTGACCATTTCCAGTAAATTCTTTGGTTCTGGGGATGAGGCTATTAGTGATCGGGCTATGGATCTTTAAGGCCGTTTCACGAGAGCGGGGTCCGTAGTTTGGCCTTGTGTAGAACCACATTTTTCAGTATAATTTTTGTTTGGCATTAATCAGTTTTTTAACTATTCAAACTCAAGAAATTCACAAAAGCAAAGTCTGGTAGAAATTTGAGTTGCCTGCAATAAGTAGTTTTTTCAGATATGAGACTTTTAAGAGGTGAATGTACACTTTTTGATGACCAATTTTCCCATTTTTTCCATCAATGTAACATCGCCTGAAAAACAGTATTTTGTTGTAAAAATTTATCTGAAAACAGGATTGTTTGAAACTTCTTGTATGAATAAGTGACCTAAAATACATAATCATATCTATCAAAAAATCCAAATCCTCTCACAAAAGTAAGGTGTAAAAATCATCAGTTGTTTGTTGTGAATGTTACTTTTGATGACATATTGTGTCCTCAAAAATATGTAACGTTTGCATTACAAAAACAGGGAGATCAGGTTCAATTACATGTCTTGCCCCATTTCCTTTGGTAGTGTGTCTTGGCTCAGAACTTTTCAATTAAAACTGGTAAAATCCCCCAAAATTACCTCTGATACTTGAAATTGCACATTTTAATGGTAAAATCGGGGAGATTTGGACCCCTCTATCGTAAAACCTGCCTTAATTGAACTTTGCACGAAATTAGTCATTGCCTAATTAATGCATATTCTCTATCTACGTAAGATTTATAGCAATTAACCCTATTTTTACCACATTTTTGACGCTCATTTGACCTTTGACCCATACACATGACCCACTTCGGATCCCACCCAGCCGCATACTCGAGAATACATCTATGTTTGGAAATGGACACCCCACTTGCTTATTTCCAAAGATATCCGCGTGGGACACACACAACACACACACACTCACCCACAGCGCACACACTTACGGGGAGCATTTCTTTAGTCCCCCTTCGCCAACATAATTGGCGGGGGACCAAAAACGGAGCCATCTACAAAATATGAACTACACCATAGATAGAGCTCTTACCAATAAAGCTTTCCCCAAAAAATGTGACAGGCTCCGCGTCTGACAGCACCCCATTTTGGGACTGTCAGTGGGAACAACGTCCACAACCAGGCGCTAAAATAATATAACCTAACACTTTGGCAACTAATAGCAATTATGGAGCAATCTTCAAAAAGGCAAACAGCAAATCACAACAGTTCATTAATCTGTAGGCCGTATGCCGTTGCACCACTGGAGTTAAATTGTTAACACTTTAAGACCCAGCATAGCCTATAGTCAGTTAATGTTAAAGATAAAAATATTGCTGTGCTGGTCCTGAAGGCCAGCTCCCATATAGATATCTATGGGATTTTTCGCTACTCCCTTAAACCTGTTCATGGGGTTAAAGCGGGGGGGGGGGGGGGGGGGTAGTTGATGTATGCGTATGTTTAGGCTGTTTAATACCCAGTTCATTGTCCCTCAACTGTATTTTTGAAACCATCCGCCATCCAAAGACTCCTAATTTTTTGACAAGTTTGAAATCTTTTCCCCAAGACCTACTTTTGAAATGTGTGCCAGCAAAAAAAAAAAAATCACCCTTATTTTATGGGCAATTTGGCTGTCTATCACCCAAGAAAAACGAAAACAACCCCCCGGGGTTTTTTCTGCACATCACATTCTCTACTCACCGATGCCCCTAGCTTGGAAAGCACCAGCCTTAAGGTTAACAACCATATTTTCATACTGCGGTGTTCCCGATCGATCGGAGTTAATTCATTTTTATTGCGCTTTGTGTCAAATTCTAACGAACAATAATAATTTTTAAATATTTCCTACTGACATTCAACGTGATGACCAAATAGTGGTACATAGGACCTATTTGTCCTAATTCTTGCTCCTTCCGGGCACAGAGATACAGATGGTGGCACTCTGTATAGGCCTACCTTTGCTCCAATCATAGTGCCCATTCTGCATGTTCCGTATCTGTTCCGCTGGCAGTGGCGGCGCATGCAGACTGCTGTTTGGGGGGTGGTTTTGGGTAGGGGTGGGGAAGAAGTAGATATTTGGGAAATCCGCCAGTCTCCGGCCGAAATAGAAGGATGCGGATAAATGGTGGCCGGATAAACGAGGTTGGACGTACTCATATAACTTGGTGCAGTGGTTCTTTTGGACTACGTGTGAAGGTAATCCGGCAACTGTACACTAAACAGTTTACATTCAAACTCCAGGTACCACCGCATGCTTCCATGATCTGTAATGCAAGTCAAGCTTGATAACAATCGTATTTCCTCTCTTGTTCAGCATACTTGACGCTTGGTTGCACACGTAATCAGGATTATAGAGGTAATGACAATACTGGTAGCAAGCAAATTGTCGGTTTTACGGGTTTTTTTTAAAAAAATTCTCTATTAACCCTAATCCGCACCGGGACAATGATGTTCAACGAAAACGTGGTACCGGGCGGAAATGTTTCCGTTGCATCTCGGCCGTCAACAACTACTTTTTGTCGCGGAAATGACTCTCAGTGCACCTCATTGCATCTGGACGTCTTCCCGGAAAATGGACGTATGTTCCTCGTTGCTCTGGGACGTCTTTTTGGAAAATGAACGCATGTTCCTCGTTGCAATCTGGACGATTTGTCCCACATAAGATCCTAACTTTGCACAATGCTCTCATTGCACCTGGGACGGTTGCCCGCAGGAGATCAATTTAGATCAATGCGTCTCTTTGCTCTGCGACGTCTTTGCCGCAAATGACGCGATGTTCCTCGTTGCATCTGGGACGTCGTTCCGGGCAAATTACGCGATGTTCATCGTTGCATCTGGGACGTCCTTCCGAAAAAGGACACGATGTTCCTCGTTGCATCTGGGACCGCTTTCCGGGAACATGACGCGTTGCTTTCAAAGCATTTGGGCCTTTTAACCGGCTAGATTATTGCAAACAATTAAAGCAAGTCAGATTCAATACAAAAACTATTTTGCACAAACCCATTTGCTTCCTTTTTCCAAAGTGGTCAACATTCCGTGGCCCTGCCCCGTCTTTTGTGATAAAAAAAGCTAACAAACAACCAAATTGAGGGTAAATTCGTTTCAAAGGCATTTGGCCGGTTTACCTCTAGATTTGCAAACAAATAAATCAAGTCAATTTCATACAAAAACTAACTCCTTAGGGACCAAATCAGCACGCCAACCGTCGGGTCAATTTCCTGTTTTGCCCGGTTCCCGGCGGTTCATTTAATCCGCTCAATCTTCTGTATCCTTTAATCCGATTAAGTATTCAGCAGCCTTAACGGCCTATGCATAGCACGTATTTAGCAAGAATTACCCTCAATTTTTTGCCGGTTTGTTAGCTTTTTTATCACAACGACGTAGCCGGGCCAGCATAAAAGCGCTGCCGTGGCCCTGTCATGTTAAATGCTAAGCTTTTGGTGTAAATTTGAGGGTTAAAAATAGTCTAACAATGCAAATTTACACCAAACCTTAGTCCTTTACGTGTGCAGGACCACGCATTTTAACGTGGCAGGGCCACGGCATGATTAAAAAAGCACGGCAAAAGCAACCTAACTCTCTTAGGACCAAATCAATACTCAAACCGTCGGGCCTTTTCCGGTTCTGCCCGGCTTCGCAGGCTGTTCATTTAATCCGCTCAATCTTCTTAATCCCTTAATCCGATTAAGTAATTCCAGCAAACTCAATGAATTATTGAACCGCGCGGAACCAGGCAGAACCGGAAAACCCCGCCAGTTAAATATTGAATTCGTCCCTACTTTGGAACTGTTTCTCAAATCTACACCAAGCTTAGCTTTAACTTAGCCTGGCCACGGAAGCGCTTTTTTCCTATAGGCCTTGCGTTATCTTCCTTACGCAAGATTTCCTCACGTTTAACCTATAGGCCTTGCGGCGAAAAACAAACCACTGCGAATTGGCGTGTAAGCTTTAAACTTCTTTATGCGTAACATTTTACCTATCTGGCCTTGTAAATCTTCATATTTCGCTGTTACCAAAAAGAATTTTGTTCGAATGCGATTAGCTCTAGTTACCTTTAATTTTGCTTCTAATTGATTTTGGGACTTTTTCCCGCTGTGGTGACGACTTTCTGGTTCTCATTGCATCTCTGCCAGTTTCCCCACAGAAGGTGCATGTTTCTCATTGCATCTCGGACGTTTCCCTGAAATGACGCGATGCGTCACATTGCATCTCGGCCGGTTTTTCCGGCAGAAGACGAACTTTGCGCATGCTCTCATTTGCATCTGGGACGTCTTTCGCAAAATAACTCGATGTTCCTCGTTGCATCTGGGATATCTTCCGCGAAAATAACACGATGTTCCTCGTTGCATCTGGGACGTCTTCCGCGAAAATGACCATGTTCCTCGTTGCATACTGGGACGTCTTCCGCGAAACTGACGCGATGTTCCTGTTGCATTTGCGACGTCTTCCGCGAAAATGACGCGCTGTTTTTTCCCGTTGACATCTGGCCGTTAAGACTGTATGCTACTTTTCTTGACCGGTGAAAATGTCAGATGGCAATGAAACGCAAAATTTTTTTTCTCATTGCATCTGGGCCTTTTGTAAAAACTAAAAATAGATGCACTC
Source organism: Ophioderma brevispina (assembly GCA_023653785.1). Classification (NCBI taxonomy): domain Eukaryota; kingdom Metazoa; phylum Echinodermata; class Ophiuroidea; order Amphilepidida; family Ophiodermatidae; genus Ophioderma; species Ophioderma brevispina. Next base: position 76,968 of record JAMKCH010050900.1, read on the forward strand.
GTTGCATTTGGCCGTTTCGTCAAAACCGCCCGGTCCTTGTAGGGTTCCTTTTCGTATGTTTCATGCACTTTGGGATATCCTCCATCAAAAATAGAGCTTATTATTGACAAATTCGCTGACTCTTGTTTAACCATTTTTAGGATTATTCCTATCAAAATGTAATTCCCATTTTGGCAGATGGTGGGATCCAAGATTTCCATTTAGTATTGATATGCTTACCGCCCTTTATTTCATCATTTTCCGCTTTTCAACGCGCGGGATATGAAAGGTAAAAAAAAACCGTCAAAAGTAAGGCAATCGTGTTTGTCGTCCCCAACTTGCAAGAGAATATAGTATCCCAGTGGCGGGTTATTAAATCTTCCGAATATGCCCACCGCGGTCGCAAGTGAATACCGCTCTTTTTGTTATCATATTTATAGGATCGAATATTTAATATTGAGAAACCTAATCTATTAATGCTTTCACTTTCAAGGACCACTTATAAAGTCCAGAACTGGTTTTCAACAGTTTCAAAGGTGCCTTACAACGGTCAACGTGTGTTACTCGTTTAGAGGAACATCCACGCTGGGCATGGTAACATTGTCGCAGCAATGTCCATTGACGAAAACAGCAACAATACTTAATAATGACACCAGAAATGTTTCTCAGCGTACAGCCAAATTGTTTACTCAAAGACCTCCAAAATATACCAATATGCATAAACAAAAATTCTAAACTTTGCGTCGAAAACCAAACCAACAACCAACAAACCCAACTTTTTCACCCATCCTATACCATAAACACTAGGCATAGTCCCCGTATAAATGTCATAATGGGAAAAAGGCTTGCTTTCTGCAAAGGCGATACCACGATACCAAATGTGCTAAGTACGGACTTAATATTTTTGAAGTTTTTGCTTCACTAAGATAAGGCAAATTATACTTTTGCTGAAAAGTCTTTGAGACTTGGTTGCAAAATACCCCAGTTATTTACATAAACTCAAGTCTGGATCTCAATTAAAACAACTTCCTTTTGTGTCAGCTCTATATAGTCTGGTGACGCTATCTCCGGGAAAATTTGTTTCACTAATCTACTCAGTCAAATGAACTTGCTTGTGTTTGACCTCAGTTCCTGGTAAGCCCTTGGTAGCAATGGTAACACGATCACCATTTCATTTTCGCCCGAGATCCCCACTAGATCCGGTTACTAGGTGCACACATAAACCATAGCATTCAGTAAGAAAGACGACAAGCACGGCATCAAATGATGTCCCAAACTTGCACAAAACATACAAAGTTACCCAAACTAACTAACGTCACTAAAATTCCAAAAACTAAAACCTACGGCAAAAGTGCCCATTAGCTCCAGAACAATTTGCCGAATTTTTGGCGAAAACGGACATAAACGGCCGACTAATTTCGCAAATATGAGCCGACATAATAAACACACCACTCTCGATGGCAATAATCCATCATTCAATGATTGATGGATTAAAAATTAAAATGTTTTATTTGTGTTTTTAAAAACATATCTTTTTTTGTGGTTTAGTTTTTTTCATCATTTTTGTTTTGCACTTTCAAGACATTATCTGGAGCCAAATACAAAGTAAGAAATATACTGAGTGTCTAGTCCATATGAAATCAATACATATGACAAAATATATAGAGGCCTTGAATGCTCCCATTGCACCTTTTAACTTAGTCTGGTAATTGTACAAAGCTGTGCGTTGCCAAGTAAAATCACAGGTGTGGCCAAACAAGATTAACTCTATAGGTTTAAAAAATCCCTAATTTTTTTGCAATTTATTCTTAAAACGTGTTTTTTCCTTATTTGGAAAATTCTCAGGGGGGAGCCCCTCCCCCTGGTGCCGCCCCTGGCTCCAATTTTAACACATTTGTAGAATAGACTGTATAGGCAGACAAATAGCCTTCAATTACAAGCACAGTTTTTAGCTATAACCTTCTATAATTTCAAGAGCCTGATTTGGAAAAACCTTGATAATTCTAGACAGCAATCAGACATCTTTAATTCTGATACTGCTCACATGCATGCATCAATCTCAATTTAAAAATTAACAGAAAAAAACGTTCCCCAGGTTTTTTGCTTTAACCTGGGAACAACTTATATTTAAAAAAAGGAAAAAATATAAAAGCAACAAACATATAATGAAACTGATGGAAAGTTCAGAAGTTCAAACTATTTCACCACTTATCTAAAACGAGCCACTAAAACAAATTGGTTTTTTCATGTTTACTAACCTTCTTTTGACAGATTTCCACTCACTACATTTACTGCCCATCCAGATTCATTTTACCAGGTACTGTCACACGAGGCCTGGCATTCCAATCAATGACATATTTTTATAGAATTGATTTGACCAAATGGGTCAAAGGTCATATAGGGCCATTGAGGTCAAAGGGGTCACATGGGGGTCATCATAGGTAATTCTGTGCATACCAGTAATAGTCCTGGACCAGTGGTTGCTTTAGTTTGTCATAGAATTTGTTTCAGAAAAGGGTTTATTATGTAGATGACTCAAAATGGGGTCAAAGGCCATATAGGTCACTTAGAGGCCATTCTATTATACCAGTCCAACCGTTTATACGAGACACGTCGGGACCGGCGCTCATCCGGATATGCGATGTGGCGGATATGCGATGAGCTCATCACAGGGGGTAAAACAGTGAAGTTCAGTGCAGTGGGGATTAAGTGGGTTTGTGACATGTATTTATGCTATAACAACAACAATGTGAGGTTTATGAAATTGATTATGAAAGATAGTGCCATTCGGGGCCCGTCTTGTTCGGGCCGAAAAGTTTTGGATTGCGCAATTTTTATCACGGTCATGGTGGCAGAGCTATGATTAGCTATTATGATTTTTGAGGGATGTAGTCCTATTGACCTCGTTGTAGCGAGACTCCCAGAAAAGAACACAAAAAGAGTGTGGGAAGCACTATTTCCATGGTAAGTCACTTATATAGGTTAGTCCGAGGATGTATACAATTCAATGGAAAAAAATAGGTGGCTAACGAAAAAAAAGAAAGAAAAAAAAAAATAGAAAAAATAACATCCGGCAGGCGCAATCGGCGCCAGTCGCCAGGCCGGATAATAGAGGATCCGGATAAATTGGTGGCCGGATAAACGAGGGTGGTTGGACTGTACTCAATAAGACTTTGGGTCAGTGGTTTTCTGTTGATACGGGGAAGTGAAGGTAGGTAATTGGCAAGATGTACACTAAAAACAGTTTACATGTACACTCCACGGCACCACGGCAATGCCTTACAATGATCGTATTTGCAATGACGCGATGTCCTCGTTGCATAGGGGAAGTCCTTTTTTTCCCGGGGGAATTACGCATGTTCCTCGTTGCATCTGGGAACGGATTTTGCCCACAGAAGATTGAAATTGGCACAATGCTTCTCAGTGCATCTCGGGCGTTTGCCGCAGGAGTCAATAGATCATGCGTCTCTTTGCATATGGGACGTCTTTCCGCAAACTGACGCGCTGTCCTCGTTGCATCTGGGACGTCTTCCGGGAAAGAAAATTACGCGTGTTCAGCGGTGCATCTGGGAAGCTTCCGGAAAATGACGCGATGTTCTCGTTGCATCCTGGGACGTTCTCTCCGGGGAAAAATGACGCGTTGCTTTTCAAAGCATTGGGCTGTTTACCGGCTGATATTGCAAACAAAGTAGAGCAAGTAATTCATACAAAAATATTTTGCACAAACCCAATTGCTTTCTTTTTCAAAGTTTAGTTCAACATGCCGTGGCCCTGCCACGTCGTTGTGATAAAAAAAGCTAACAAACCAACCAAAAATTGAGGGTAATCTTTGCCAAGCCTTTACGGCTATGCATAGAACGTATTTACAAAGAATACCCTAAATTTTTGGCCGGTTTGTTAGCTTTTTTTTATCACAACGACCTGGCAGGGCCCCGGCATATCCATAAAAGCGCTGCGGGCTCCGGCTATGTTAAAATGCTAAGCTTTGGTGTAATTTGAGGGTTAAACAAAATAGTCTTAAAATGCAAATTTACACCAAAGCTTAGCAGTTTTAAGTGGCAGGAAACACGGCAGTTACGTGGGCAGGGCCACCATGTTAAAAAAAAGCACGGCAAAAGCCAACCATAAAACTCTCTTAGGGGACCCAAATCAATACTAACCGGCGGGCATTTTCCGTTCTGCCCGGGTTCCAGGCGGTTCCATTTAATCGTTCAATCTTCTGGATCCTTTAATCCGATTAAGTAATTCGCAAACTCAATGAATTTAAATGAACCGCGCGTAACCGGGAAGAACCGGGAAAACACCCGCCAGTTAAGTATTGACTTCGTCACTGACTTTTGGACTGCGGTTTTTAACCCTCAAATCTACACCAAAGCTTAGCATGTAACGTAGCCTGGCCACGGCAGCGCTTTTTCCTATAGGCCTTGCGTGATCTACTACGCAAAAATTTCCTCACGTTTTAACCTTTAGGCCTTGCGTGAAACCACTGCGCAAAATTGGCGGGGAAGCTTAAACTTGCTACCGTAAAAAACATTTTAACTATATAGGCCTTGTAAAAATTCTTAATTTTCGCGTTAACCAAAAAGAATTTTGTTGAAATTCGATTAGCTCTCGTTACATTTAAATTGCTTTCTAATTTGATTTTGGACGTTTTCCGCTGGGGGGGACGCTTTGGTCTCATGCATCTCGGCCATTTCCAAGCAGAAGGTGCAATGTTTCTAGTGCATTCTCGGACGTCCTTCCCGGAAATGACGCGATGCGTCTCATTTCATCTGGGCCGTTTCCTGCAGAAAGGATTGAAAATTGCGCATGCGTTTCCATTAATCTGTGACGTCTTTCCGCAAAATAACGCGATGTTCCTAGTGGCATCTGGGACGTCTTCCGCGAAAATAACACGAGGTTCACGTTGCATCTGGGACGTCTTCCGCGAAAATGAGCGATGTTCCTCGTTGCATCTGGGCATCTTCCGCAACAATGACGCGATGTTCCTTGTTGCAATATCGGGGACGTCTTCCGCGAAACTGACGCGATTGTTCGCGGTGGCATCTGGGACGTTAACGACTGTTGCTTACTATTCTTGTTACCGGGGAAAAAACGTCCGAGATGCAATGAAACGGCCAAAATTTGTTTCTCATTGCATCTGGGCCGTTAAAAATAAAAATAGATTGCACCTCGTTGCATTTGGCCGATGTTGGCCACCTAAAACGCCCGGTTCGGTTAGAGTTAATTTTCGATGTTTCAGGCCAATTTGAGGGAATATACTCTCTTTCCCCAAAATAGAGGATTCTATTGAAAATTTCGGTGACTCTTGTTGAACAATTTTTAGGATATTCCTAGTCAAAATGACTTAATTTTCTGGCAGATGGGATCAAAAGATTTCCACTTAGTAGTGATATGCTTACCGCCACCTATTTCAACATTTCCGCTTTTCAACGAACGCGGGATATTAAAAGGTAAAAAAAAACGTCAAAAAGTAAAGGCAAGCGTGTTTTTCGTCCCAACTTTGCAATAGAATAGTATCCCAGGGTAGGGTTATTAAAAAAATATTCCGAAAGTATGTCCACTGCTGTTGCAAGTGAATACCCTCTTTTGTTTATTCATATTTATAGGATCGATATTTATATCTAGAAAACCTAATTATTAAAAGTGCTTTCAACTTTCAAGGACCACTTATACATTCCAGAAACTGGTTTAAACAGTTTCAAGGGCCTTAAAACGGTCAAACTATAGGTGTTACATCGTTTAGAGGAACAGGCCCGCTTGGGCATGGTATACATTGTCGCAGAAATGTCCATGTATCGAAAAACAGCCAACAAGAAAACTTAATAATGACAACCAGATTAAGGTTTCTCAGCGTACACCAGAACCATTGTGTCTCAAACACTCCAAAATTAATAACCAATATGCATAAACTAAAAATTCTAAAACTTTGCCGTTCGAAACCAACACAACCAAACAACCAACAAAAACCCAAATTTTTCACCCATCCTATACCATAAAACACTATGCATAGTCAGAATAAATGCCATAATGGGAAAAAGGCTTGGCTTCTGCAAAGGACGATACCACGATACCAAATTTGCTAAGGTACGGACCTTAATATTTTGCAGTTTGCTTCATAAACGTAGGCAAATTATACTTTTGCTGAAAAATTCTTTGAGACTTGGTTGCAACATACCCCGAGTTATTTAAACATACTCAAGTTGATTCACGTAAAAACAACTTCTTTTGTGTCATCTCTATAATAGGCGGGCGACCTTCATCCGGGGAAATTGTTTACAATAAATCTACTCAAGTCAAATGAACTCGCACTTGTGTTTGCCCTCAGTCCCTGGTAAGCCTTGGTAGATATGGTACAGATCACCATTTCATTTTCGCCCGAAGAACCCCACTAGAAACAGTTAATAGGTGCACCACAATAAACCCAATAGCATTCAGTAAGAAAGGACCGACAAGCACGGAATCAAAAAGATGTCCAAAAACTTGACAAAAAAGATACAAAAGTCACCCAAACTTGGACTAACGGCAATAAAATCCAAAAAATAAAACCTACGGCAAAAGGCCCATTAGCTCCAGAACAATTTGCGAATTTTTTTTGGCGGAAACGGGACATAAAACGGCTGACTAGTTTCGCAAATATGAGACGACATCATAAAACACACCCACTCTCGATGGCAATAATCCAACAATTCAATGAAATGATGGATTAAAATTGAAAGTTATTGGAGCAAATACAAATTCAGCCTACGCGTTTATAATGAATATAAATAACAAATCACATCATGTTTGTTTCACTGTCAAGACATTTTGGAGCCAATATACAAAGTAAGAATTATAACTTGAGTTCTAGCTATATGAAATTCAATACAATATGCAAAATAATATAGGAATGCTTGAAAGCTCCCATTGCACCTTAAAACAAAAACCTTAAACTTATGTCTGGGTAATTGTACAAACTGGGGCGGTGCCAAGGTAAAATCAGAGGTGGGGCAAAACAAAGATTAAATCATATAGGTTAAAATCCCTAATTTTTTTGGCCATTTATTGACTAAAACATTTTTTCCTCTATTTGAAAATTCTCAGGGGGGAGCCCCTCCCCATGGTGCCGTCCCTGGTTCAAATTGAAAAACCATGCGTAGAGATATACTGTATCTAGGGACAGACAAACAAGCCTCAATTACAAGCAACAGTTTTAGTATAACCTTTATAATGTTCTAAAGAGCCTGATTTGAAAAACCTTGATAATTCTAGAAACATCAATCAGACATCTTATAGTTTGGATGACTTTCTCCACATGCATGCTCAATCTAAATGTAAAAATTAACAGAAAAAAAAAGTTCCCCCGGGTTTTTTGCGTTACCTGGGAACAACTTTCATATTTAAAAAAAGAAAAAAAAATATAAACAAGAAACAAACATAAATGAAAACTGATGGATAAATTTCAGGTTCAAACTTATTTCACCACTTATCTAAAACGAGCCACTAAAAAACAAAATTTTTTTCAGGTTTATCACCCTTTCTTTTGGACCAGATTTCAATCAACTAAGTTACATGCCCCATCCAGGATTCATTTTACCAGGTACTTCACACTAATGCCTGAGCAATCAATCAATGAAATATTTATAGAATTGCTACTCATTTTTTAATCGAAAACTTTTAGGTATTAATGGCCGTGTTGTTGTATGCTACATAAATAATTCTACACATTTTTGACAGGTTGAGTGCATACGTTTACAATTATGTACATAGCATGCACATTATGCTTATGAATGTAAACTAGGTTGGGGTGGGGTGGCAAGGGGCACTTTTTGAAAACAAGCATATGATTTCTTCTAATTGGTTTTTATACCCAAGGTAAGGGAAGGTTACAAAATAACTTATTGACATGCATTACCAATTATATAAAGCAGTCTTTAAGCAAAATCTATCATCTATAAAGGTGGTGCAAAAAATGAAAAGTACCATCAATAATAGATGCATTACTAATTATATGGAGCTGTCTTTAAGTAAAATCTATCATCTATAAAGGTGGTGCTAAAAATGAAAAGTACCATCAATAAGTATATAGTATTTTGAAAGTTCAGCTGCATAACATTTGCTTCATCTGACCACTTAACCAATTCAATTTATTTGACTGGAACTTGTATCAATCCCACTATAGTAAACTCAAATGTATTTACTTTTGTAAAAGAAAATCTTTTAACTACTTTTTAATGCCATCCTGTAAGTTGAAGGAAGGAAGGACAATGCACCTAATCACGTGGTGTGAGGTGTGTGTGTGTGTGTGGGTGTGGGCGTGTGTCCTGAGCTACCATAAACTAACAATTTTGCATTCTCGGCTTTTATGTTATCTAATTCATAGAATATAAAGTGCGGACTGCCAGGTTGACCTTTAGATTGACCTTTTTGGTAGCAACACATCCATACATCTAGCATGATAGCCAATGCTAAGTGGTACTTCCGTCTCCCTCCAAACCAAAAACCTTGAGTATTTTTCGGGGGAGGAAGGGGGCACAATCTGCTCGATTTGGGCATTTAGGATTTCCAAACCGTAAATTATGGTGTTCTTACGTGCATTTCTACGGCAGCCTCGATCCCAGTGACATTACAAAATTACCTCTTTAAAACCTTTGTTCAATAAATCTTAGTAACATCATGATAATTTTGGAATAAATCATTAACGTCAAATAGTAGATTAACACGGCTGCAAAAACACTGTAATTTCCAATAACAGTCATTTAGATTTAAATATTTGTGACCAGATATAGCCTTTAGTCAAGTCTTTGTACGATATGCATAAGAGCATCCTCCTACCATGAAGTCTTTGAAAAAAGACTAGCACTCGGGTTACACTGGATGTTGGTTCTGATTTGAATTCACCATTGTTGTTAGTTGACATGTCCTACCCCTGGTATTTTTACAAATTAATATATTTTGAGACTGATAGCAAAAAAATGCAATTTTTTTTTCAAGAGGAGGTAAAGAATATCCTAATTGGTTTAACTTTTTATTAATTATAAATTTAACACAAGCACAAATCCGATGTTTGGACTTTATTTTATCATACTCTTTGTTTGACCTTGTCATGGTAGTAGAGAGCTGGTGCTACACTCAATAAATGTGGTATGAAACATATTTCCAAAATCTTACCTTTGTTTTAGCCTAAAATTAAGTTGACTAGCGCATTGCTCCTGTGTGTGACCTTTGACCAAGTGTGTGACCTTTGACCTCAATTTGTTCTGACCAAATTTGGTGCACAGACAGGCATTTTCTAAGCAAATTGACCTCTAGATACCTTTGACCCTTTTGGTCACTCTGAAACCCTGCAACAAGGTTAGACTGTCCTCCCCACCTTCATGCAAAATATCACTCATGTGTCAAAGTATTAACACATAGCCGCAACTCATTTTTTAGTAGTATAGATATTATATCTACACCAAAAGATAGGTCAAAATTAACATGGGGATTGTTTGGCCCACCCTGTACATGTGTACATGGCTATGTACAGACAGTTGCAGCATTTCTATTGGGCCCCAAAAATGATTGTTTGTCCTTGTCCGACCGATGTCGTGCTGTTACGCGACTGAAAGGTTTTTTTCAAATTTTTTTTTTTTAGTTTTAGTTTTTTATACTGTTTGAAAGAGTCACATGATCTGATTGCTTGATAATGTAAATAGTGTCAGATCAGCATCGGCACTCAAATCAGTTTTTCGTTGATATGCTAGTGGGTGTACAAACATATCTTTAAGATTTAATTGGGTTTTATATGGGATCAGATCAAAGCAAACTGTTTTGAACCCTTCAATTCTTTAAGTCTTATATAACCTAAACAAGTGGTTTTCACTTGAACCACTAGTCTTTGGGGCAATCTAACAGTGGGCAGAGCCATATCATCTGTTTCCCCGAGATCCAGATCATGGGAAACTGTTTAAGAACTATGCCAGTGAGTGAAAGTATGGTGGACCCTTTTGAAGCGTAAAGTTTACAAATGCTATGCGTAACCTTGGTGAGCGAGGAATACTTTACGCGTAACCTAAAAGTATGCACTTAAAGTGCAGCAACACTAACCAATTGTGTACACGCAATGTACTCGTTGCAGATCTGGATCAAGTTGGCCGTTGCCCATGTAGAGCAAACTGGTCTACGGGAAACGGATTGATCTGAATCCAATCTGTAGATTGCCCCTTTGTCTGCATTTGCATCAACTGAAACATTTGAACTTAACCCCAAATGGCCCTTTTGACCTCTGCAAGTGACCTGCAACATGACTACTGGATGCATAAGACCATCTTACATCTTTGGTTCAACTTTGATATCAAATTGGATCGATAAGCCCAAATTAATTGGTCGAGCTATGACATTGCCCCAAATATTGGGCGAGACGCAGTCCGAGCCAATATTTTTAAAACTCATAGCGAGACATTAATATTGGGCGAATCATCCAATTTTATCATTATCATGTTTTGGCATCCGATATTTTCCCACACTTTGGACTCTCCAAAACATGATAATTATATCTTGGTCCAATCTTCTTCAAATGAGAACACATTTTGCAAAATGTTACCCAAAGCTCACACATTGTAGCATGTGATGGAAGATACAATGAACACGTTTTTTCCTGAACATGTTCAAGCAAAGCAGAAATGAAAACCATGAGTGTTTCAGTGATCAAAATTTCCTTTACCTAGAGTATTTGGGGATTTGCTGTAGGTGGATTTTACAATCTCAAGTCATGATAGGACCTGCACTATGAAGCGGCATCCTAATTGAAGCAAAATGATTGTGATGTTTTGCCATTACCGCGAATTACAAGCCGGTTTTGTATTTAGTGTGTTATTAATAAAGCAACAAAGGCCTCAGTCCAAGTTTGATGAAATTTGGTTGGTTATTGATGGGGATGATAGTGACAATGAGTCATTCGTATTGTAAACTCTTTTGCGTAAGAAAATCATATTCATACCATACCAGCGCCAAGTTTCATTAGCATATCATTTACCATTTCCTAGTAATCCTGTTAGTGAATCAGTAAGCATGACACATGCATGGACGGACAACCCCCAAAACACTTCTTCTAAAAGCCTCTGTTGCCACTAAAGGCAGATGGAATCACAGGCAAAATCTGATCAAAAGGATTAGAATACAGCTAGAGTTTGATCAATCCTGTGCAAGGAGGTCTTAGGTCTTACACTGGCTTGGATTCACTGATATGTAACAGAAGAGTAGACCCATTTCCCGAAAATCCAAAATTTGAACCGACAGAAGGCCAAATTTTAGCGTAGCATCCGGTGAATCTCCGGGGACACATTTTCTCCATGATTTTAGGTAGAGGACCCATTCTTTAAATAAATAAGTTGAGATTTAGGGTTAGGGTTTAGGATTAAGGTTAAAGATACTATCAGTGATTTGAAAAATATTTGAAATTTGCAGGAATAGCTTCAAATTGAAGGATAAGTTTGTAGAATTCTCCCCCATAAGTTTCCTTTTCCACCTGTCAAATTGACAAAAAGGAGAAAAAGGCAGTGTTCCATGATACGATTCCCCATTCATTACGGGTTGTAGTAAGTGTTCCGAACGGACAGTAATGACTAAAATTTCCGATCTGTCTTTATAAGGTTTGCTTCTGGTCTTATCAATTGCAGGGTATGTAGGATACCTGTACTGTTACATACCTGCAAAATCTGATTTTTGATGATTTTTTCGATTTTCTGATTTAGCAAATCACTGATATGTCTTTAAGGATTTCAATTAAGGTAGCTAAGGCCCAGGTCTAGGTTATGCAATGGTCTTGAATTAGAACTAAGTTAGGATTGGGATTATAAAGACTTATGTAGTTTGTTATTAAGCTAGCTTCACAAGTAGGTTCTAAATTGGGAAGCATAATAAATTAGGGTAAATATGTAATGAAAGCTTATTAATCTTTATAGGGCACAGAATTAAACAACACAAGACTGCATCATGCTTATCACTCTTCCAACCATCCAATCAATACACCACTACAACTGCCCACATCATCATCTTGTTTGGGAGGCCAAAATTATGCTTATGTGAAGCTACAACAAACCTTACGATGCAGACTGCTCTGCAGAACATGTGTCACCTGCTGATTTTCTTTCGCATGCGATTTATAACACCACAACTGGGCACCAGTTCAGAAGTACCTTTACTCAATATGCAAATGATCCATTAATATTCATAGCCTGTCAAAAGTATACTCTTGACGTGATTTCTTTTAAATGGTGATTTAGGAACACCACAATTCGTGCAACTCGGTGATATCAACATAATAATCTCCTGAAAGTTTTAACACTACGGTTAACAAGCCCGCAAGTGAACCACAGAATGAACTTATAAAATGTCAGTTTTACATAAAAATGTATTTGCCCTGCTTCTTTGATATTTCTAACAATTTGGACAAAGCCCCCAGCAATTCCCCGCTTTGCAGTCCCCCTGCGGGTAATAAAAACCATACCTTGCCACGTGTAACCGAGTACTCAACCACCCGCATCATACCAGCCGTAATTAATCCGTCCAGTCTGATACGATTCCCCTTTTCAATTTTGCCAGGATATTTACTTTGTGCAATTTTATTGGTTTTAAAGGAGTAGACGGATCCCCAGTATGTATGTTTTTGGCATTAATTTTTGGGGGCCGTCTTCTCATGTGAAGTTTGGCCCATGTTTGGACAGAAAATAATGCGTCTCTCTCTGATCTAGGGTACTTTGGCTGTATATTATCTGCCCTGCGGCTTTGGGGACATCAAACCACTTAAATGTGGAAATTTACATCATGGCGTGGAGTTACCACTTATTACAGATTATTAGGAGGGATACGATCGGAACTAAAGGGTATAATGGAACAGCTGCAAAATAGATCCATAAAATAGTCCCATTTTCTGAGTAAACCAATTCCACTTTTGCTTTTTTTTTAACTGTAAAACAGCATCTCAGAAGACCTTTCCCAAGTACCTTTTCGCCTACAAAATCGTTTTTCCGTGCCACCGGGAAACTCTTAATCCCCCAGACCCAAAACCCCGCAATAACACGTACTCATAGTTCCGCACAACAAACGTTCCTTACATTATCTGATCGAAGTCTAGGCAAAAGGATGTATGATTTGTACAATCGTGTCTAGGCCTCGGGCTAGGAACGGGGCTAGGAATAGGCTTGCATATTGCATGTTTACTTTCTTTGGACTTGGCAATTTCAAATTCAGGTGGAGTGCTTAACATAGGAGTTTGTGTACCGTTCGTGACCCTGTACTACTCTAGCGTAGCTGTGTTGATACACTTAACCGATGTTACCATCCCTGCGACAAAGACAGAAATGGAGTCAACACTCAATTACCATCGATAATTAGTTCGCCTCAAAGGATTATGGGGGGCTGGCTTCTGAGCTGTTGTTGTCGCCTAAGGTGAAGTAAATTCCAGTTTTAGTGTACCATCAAAATTTAGAATCTGAACACAATTGTTTTTTTCAAAGATGTATTTGGCTATATGACCCATTGATCAAGATTAGTTTAAAGATTAAACTTCATAAAATGAAATAGGGACACCGGTCCTAAATAGTTTGTCCGATTATTTGGTCAACAGAAAGAGCAAAATAATGACCCTAAGTGGACCCCTGAATAACCTCCTCATCTGAATGACCTTTACGCTCACTGTGTTACCCCACATAAATCCCCTTGTCTCAATGTTAAGCATACCAATGATCAATCACTGCATAAAAAGCTTACAACCGTAAGTTGGCAAAGTTAACCAAAAAGGTGTACCCTAAAGCAATTTGACAAGTGAACCCTTAATATGACCTTTAACCTCTTGTATCTGTTACTCTACAACACATAGACCCCCTTTCTCGATGTATAAGCATAACAATATGACCTGACATCACTGCAATACAAAGCTACAGGATTTTGAAAAAGTGTCAACCAAAATTTGTATATTAATGTTGGACACCAACAGACACACAACTAGACATATATGCAGAAGACACACAACTCACTGACATATTAAGGTTTTTCTGATTGCATCGGATGACCTACAACTGAGTCTGTAGGTAAAGTTTGTCTTTTACACAAATCACATGACTTCTCTCTCCCCCCCCCCACCCATTGGGAATTTAATCACACACCTTACTTTCTTGTTTCTAACTATTCACTACATGATTAGAATGTTTCAATCATTCCGTCATGTCAGTTCAGGCATAGCGAAAAGTGGTATCGGCTTGCGTCGGCTCAAGCAAGATTCATCTAGCCAACTATAAATGTAAACCAGATCTAAATAATAAAGGAACAGAAAAACAATCCATATGTGCATAGAAAATCAAGATCTATAATCAGGGTGTGACAAGCATACTGCCTTACACTCCAACCAAATGAAACAAACCATTTTGGATTTATTCTACAGTATTGAATCCAGCCGCGAGATTTGGTTTGTATCGCCCTGACAATGGCCCTTGACAATTTTCTCCACAAACAAAACTGGGGATTCCCCAATCTGGATGAGCGAGAGAGCAATATTGATGACGTCTGCAAACAGGAAAATGTGATGTTCTACTCGGGCCAAGACCTTGGACATTCATCTACTCCGACTTTCCCTTGCAAATGCCGAAAGCGGCACTACTACTCATCACTCCGTGGGATTTCCCCAAAGACCTAACAAGGCAAGCAATGAATTTATTATCCGCCACAAGAAAGGGGAGAGAAAAAAAAAATCTATCAGTTTGAATTTCTTGAGTGAAGCTTTAATTGCTTCTGGCTATGTTATCCTAATGGTTAGCTCAAGCGAATGCTACAGCGCGCTAGATCCGCTGAAAGAATGCTCTCATGAGATGAACAAATATAGGCCAGGTATAAATTACAATAGTCTCGTGCTGCAGTCTCTGAGAGCACATACATACAGGTGCGTATGTGAGTGTATACACAAGTGACTAAGTTATGGTGTGTTTATTGTTGTAATAATTACAGGTTCTTTGTGGTAATCCCGATGTTATCTTCTTTTTCCCGAGTACGATTTGAAAATAGATCCCTACACGGACTAGCAACACAGTTCCATTTGGCTGGATTGTTTCTCGCTGATGTTAGCATGGCCTTTAAAAGATGGATTCAGATAGATTGATGTGTTAGTTGCCTGGAGTGGTTTTGACGAATAGGATTTTATTGACAAGCTGACAAGATCGCAGCCTTTGCCACAGCACCCAAAATACTGTAAAATACTTCAATTGCAACTTTTCTTGGATCTGTTTTAGGCCTATATATTTGCATGATCTTTGACTGGTTTGAATATTTATTTTTTTTTTTATTACCGTAACCACTTGGGTATAAGCCCACTTTTGGCTTTAAGCCCATCCCCATTTTCAAAGAAAATGCAGGAACTAGCATACTAGGAGGAATAGGCCAAGGTGGTAATTTTGCACTATTTCTGTGTACCATATCTGTGGGTCTTTAGCTGTTTGTGTTGCTATTTTGAGTGTGAGAGAATTGGGAGACAAACTATTTTCTTGTATCCATTTAATTGTGGTTGCCTTTGATGCTTGCCAGTGAATTAAAAACAAACAACTTTGAATCTATCAAAGTAATGCAATTAAAGGGATGGCTTGCTTGTTTTGTTCAGAGGAATAATATTTAGAACTGCAAAAACAGAACATTTTAATTTTTATTTTAATGTTCATCTGCTACAAATAAAATGCAGACTGAGCCTGAGTGAATAATATGCTCTTAAAACATCATTTATTTGATTTTTGATCCAATATTTTCTTCCAAGTTCTAGCCCCCACCTGGGTATAAGCCCACCCCTCTTTTTGAGTAAATCTTCCAGGGGGTGGGCTTATACATGAGTGGCTACGGTAATTGATAAATTAGAGAAAGTCTGTATTTCCAGAAGCTCTATCCTACTCACCTACAAAAAATTATTGCAATAATATCATGCATTGTTACCAGCTGTGACTCATACTAGGAAGCCAAGACCTTTAACTTCACCTTCCCAAGCAGTGACCTTTGACTTAACCTTGCCATCCTCAGCCTCTCCATCAATCAATGTTGGGGAACCTAAGCAAATGTTGTTTTAATTGCTTGGATCACTATATTATCATTCCGTGTGCTACATGAATACTTAATTACATCTCATGCCTACCGAATGATATATATGTTGTTTCAATTGCCTTGATCAACATATTACCATTCCATAGACATGAATACCTGTATCTCATTGGGTAACAGGATAATTAATATATTTCTGTATTGCATTGTTGAAAATTGCTTCTCATGCAATGTATACTATATTGCTCAATGATTAGACTTTTACACTGAAACTATAGATAAAAGGATCTCGTGCATCTGTTACAAAGTTTACCGGCCTACAGTGACTACTGTACAGAATTCAACTACCAAACACTGCCTAGACTATACTGAATCATTATGACTAAGACTAGGCCAGGTCCAGGACTGCCTTGTTAGGAATGGCAGTTAAAATTGTAGTTAGTTCAACCTTTTCACCTGTACTTTATCATAGGCCTCCATAAGAGATAGGTCTAGCCTAAGCTAGGCCCTACTCAGGCACGTAGCCAGGAATTTATTTGGGGGGGGGGGGTGTGGATTTGCCAGAAGTGGACCTTTTTTGTTGAGAAAAAATTTTTTTCCGGCTTGGAATCTAATGTATATCAAATGAAACTTTGATTCCTTGGCTAAATAAAGTTCAGCGTACACAAAAGTGTATGTATTTGAAGAAAGCTGTATCAAAGCAAATCTAACACTTCCACACTTTTTAAAGAGACACTGGCACATTTGAAAAATAGTGCGCCCTCAAGATTTTTCAAAATCGATATTTTTGCATGGTTGTAAAGCTTTTATATACAAAAGCCATCACCCGAAATGATTACGACCAAATCAGCTTCCTTATGGGTAAACAGAACGATTTTGTAATTTAGCGTCGCCGGCGACGTTAAATTCAGCAGACGACGAAAATGGCGTTTAACACAAGAACACGCACGCCGTATGCATGTTTCCCATGCTATGCACACTGTTTGACCGGTCTATAACCTTTGTGGTTTTAATATCAGTGAGTACGAGTCAAAAATATTCATGTAATATACACACTTGTTGATTAAAGTTATGGAAAACTTAAAAGTTGGCCTACAAATTACCTGGATATCTTTATCTTCATGTCAATGTCCTTATCTGTTTTGGGGTTTGTTATTTTTATGTGTAAAAATATATCTCTGTTCTTCCAATGGCCCAGACTATCATTTGAGAGCAAAATGAAGAAATTTCATATTTTGTGAAAATGTGCCAGTGCCGCTTTAAGCATAGAAAATTAATTCGTCTCTGGTGAGCCAATGACGGTCATCCAGAAAATGTTTACATGCTGCCTTGCATGGCTGGGCGGGGAAGCCCAAAGGCTAGGTCCACCACCGAGAACGGTGGGTTGGCGTCAGGAAGGGCATCCGGTCAACTATCAATTTTTCTGCTCCAATAAAACCTCATGGCTAAGAATGAAAAAAGATGGCGCCGACCAGTCCGAAGGTTGGGGTGGGCGGCACCTGCCTACCCCAAAAAGGAAGTTGCAAGGAATCATCTTGAGTCGCGCAGGTGCCGCCTGCCCTATGACGGTGTTAAGCCCGATGAGCGGCTCGGGGTGAGGGTAGAAATGTGGAATTTGGGGAGTCTGAAGGGGAGAGGTGTAGAGGTTTGTGAAGAACTGAGGAAGAGGAAGTTGGACGTGTGTTGTGTGCAGGAGGTGAGGTGGAGAGGGGGAGGGGCTAGGATGATGGTGGTAGAAAGAAGAAAGTAACAATTGTGGTGGGTGTGTAACAGCTAGGGGATAGGGGTGTGGGGGTTCTGGTGAAAGAGGAATTGTGTGTAAAGGTAGTGGAGGTGAGAAGGAAGAGTGATGTCCATCGTAATGGTTTTTGAGGAGGAGGTGGCGAGGCTGGTATGCGGCTATGCCCCGTAGTGTGGAATAAGGTGTGAAGAGAAGGAGCATTTTTATGATGAGTTGGCAGATGAATGGGATGTACAAAACATGGGGGAATTGGTCCTGTGTGTTGGAGATTTCAATGGGCATGTGGGGAAAAGGATCGACGGTTTCGAAGGTGTTCACGGAGGAAATGGGTTTGGGGAGAGGAATCTGGAAGGAAGATTGTTGTTGGAGTTTGGTGATGAAAAAGAGTTATGTGTAGTGAATATGTGGTTCAGGCGAGAGGATAAAAGGAAAGTGACATTTAGCTCAGGGGGAAATGAGACATGGGGTGGTGGAATGTAGAAGTAATTGAGGCGATAGTGAGAAAGAAAGATGCATATAAGGATATGAGGAATAAGGCAAGGTACAAGAGGTTGAAGAAGCGAGTAAAGAAAGTGGTGGTGAGGGCTACCAAGGAGGAGGCTGAGAAGGTGCTGAGTGAGTTGAGAGAGAATCCAAACAAGGTGTATAAGATTGTGAAGACAATGAAAAAGGATGAAGGGTCAGTTGAGGGGTCACCCGGGAGGAGGTGGTGAAAGCAGTCAGAGAAATGAAAAAAGGAAAGGCGGCTGGACCCTCAGAGGTGAGTGTTGAGATGATTATTGTGAGTGGAGAGATAGGGATTGGGGTGATTATGGAGTTGTGTCAGAGAGTGTTAGATGGAGGAGGGATGCCAGATGGAGGAGGGATGCCAGAGTAGTGGGCAGTGAGTGTGGTAGTTCCAATTTTTAAAGGGAAAGGGGATGCAAGGAGTTGTGGTGCATATAGGGGTGTGAAGTTGTCGGAGCATGCAATGAAAATTGTGGAGAGGGTTTCAGAGAATAGGATTCGGAAGATAGTGGAAGTGGATGAGATGCAATTTGGGGTTATGCCAGGGAAGGGAATGACAGATGCAATGTATATTTTGAGCATAAGGGTTAATAAAAATATTCCAAAGGAAGCCCACTGCTGTCGCAAATCTCTAATTTATTATTACATCTATGGGATCAAATATTTATATCTAAAACATATTAGAGTACCTAAAACATGTAAATTCCAGGACTGGCTTTTAACTGTTTCAAGGTGCGTAGAAAACAGTCAATGTGATAGTGGAACATTGTTTAGACTAGAAGCTACAAGAGAAAGCTCGGCCCTGACCAGGGTCTCAGCAGTGTCCTTTGTTTTTCAATCAATGAAAACAGCCAATGTGCATGTGATAAGAATTTAATAATGACAACCAGATAAGGTTTCTCAGCGTACAATACGGAAACGTAGTATATAGTGGATAGGGTGGCAGGAGCGCATAGAGATTATCTAAGTGTCGCTATGATTGTGATGATTAATCTTTGTTATCTCAGAGGTTGTTCATCCCAATTAACAACTATACATCAAAACGGAGCGCTATGAGATCCAATTAGTTTGTTAAGACCCTAAACTGGCTTTCTAAACCCTCTTATCAACAAACAAAAATGCTACTTTATTTCCCCACGTCATCAAAATGCATGCAAAATTTCAAGACAATACGATATAAAATAAACACACAGATAGCAAAACAAGGTGGCTTCATCATCCACATTAGATCAGACCCACAAACGTTTATTCACGGGTTAAAAAAACCTGGTTACAGGCCTGGTAGGCATCGGCCAGGTAAAGTTTCAGGCATGCCAAATTTTCAACACACTAATTCCAAATCTCTTTGCCTGGTCCTCCCAAAACAGAAATTGACTTATGATCGCACAGCCGCGTCACATACTGACGTATGTGTGCAAAAGAGGCATTTCGAGAAAAGCGGCTTTGAAGAGTTTGCATTTTAATGGCCCCATACTGTTAATTAAAATATAATTTCAATAAAACCTAGTGGAAAATTGCCAAAAAAGTTAAATTTCAAATTATATGTATAATGCTTCCAATTAATTAGATATGCGAAAAGATGAGTTAAATAATACTCACTATGTGAAAATGACAAAATGCGATTAAACGTGTAAAGAAACAAATATCCATACGCAAATACGTCATTTATGTGATGCATTTGCGACATACGTCACTTGTGAAAACGACCAAATACAAACTCACTGTGAAAACTGACAAAATGCGTCACATCACTATGTGAAGTGGCGAAAACTTCAAAATGCAGATAGAATGCTATGGGCATGCGCAGTATAGATTTTGACAAGCATGGTAACGTGATGCGGGACCAATGTAAAGTGATGCGGACATTTGAAACGTTTGTAAATAAGTCATAATAGTAATTATATTTTAATATCCTCCACATCGGATTTGTAGGAAATCTATGAGGAGGGTAGCTGGTTACCCTGGTAGATGAAAAAGATCTACTACAAGGGCTCAGCTCTGGAGAGCTAAGGAGGCCATCCAGCACATGCTGCCTTCATGGTGGCCAAAGGGCTAGGCCACCGCCGCGATAACTGTGGATGACGTCAGAAGGGCATCCGGTCAAGTTCTTTGCTCCATAAATAAATCCTCACACAGCAGTATTGCTGAGGAGTGTGAGGTGAATCGGGCCACCCCCGTGTACGGGGACAAACTAGATTTAAAACTTTGCTCTAACCTAACTGAACTAATATTAAGCCACTTAAGGTTTAAAAATGTGGTGAAATTGTAGAATAGTACAAAACACAAACCTACATGCCAAATTCTCCAAAAAAGTCAAAGCAGAATACGTAACTATGTGATGCGGCCGAGGGCGTTAAGCCAGCTTTTTTTCAGGGGGGGGAAAGGGGGGACCAAAGCTATTTTCGGGGGGAAATCGTAATTTTTTTCAGAGGGGCAAGATTCCCCACGGGGGCACGATGCCCCACAGGGGGAAGCTTCCCCTGATCCCCTCTGGCTACGCCCACGGTGCGCGGCCAACGATCGCTACCAAGATCTGTGGATACTTTGGTTTTTTAAGCAAAGGCCAAAAATCCACAATTCATTGAACGTGACCCGAAACATCATGTCCATCAGGATAAAATACCGCTCACAGACGAAAATATGCAAATACGGCTTTTTACATCAGTAGAAAAGCTGCCATGTAGCGGTAAATGGCCATGAAAATTCAGAAAATAGCGGGCGATAAATAACGGGTGATGCCTGATGCACTGTAAAAAGAAACACGCAAAATTAAACTGTTTAGACATCATCATTTCACAGGAGGTCAAAACATATAAGCAAGACAAACATGGAGAAATGCGTCCCCCTCGCGGTCCCTGACCGTGGTGCCGTCTGCCGTCGTGGTTTGTTAATGGGCAAAGGTCACATGAGGTCACCAAGGTCACATGAGGTCATCAACATGTCACAACACCCCACCTTTTCCACCAAGTTAAACTTCATGTAGGCCTTACGGAAATAATGGACATGCAATATATTAAGGGATTCTGGCATCGCGGTTGGTGAATGGGGCCAAAGGTCACATGAGGTCACCAACATGTCACCCCAACCGCCCCCAAGTTACATCACTGTAGGCCTTCAGAACTAATTACTGCATGCAATTATATTAAGGGTTAGTTACATTATGACCCACACACAGACAACACACACACAGACATACAACCAGAGTTATCCCTATATGTAGACGACACAAAAAAATAAGGGTGGTCCTACATGCAAAGCATGAAATATTGCCAGGGTCCCTAGTATTGAACGCATAAAAGGGGTGGAGCTTTGTATGATCTGAGCCACTCTAAGATGTTTATTCCTGAGTGATAATCAGCAATCAGAGTTCAGCAAAATCAATTCGTGTTACGCACATTCATTACTCAAAGCAGAGGAGGAGGTATAGTAAAAACACCACCAACACTATGTCTATTTTCACGAAGAATCTTTGCTTCAAGTTTAAAGGTGCAAACAGAGATTTCACATATCAGGGGTATCTAAAAAAAGTCGAAACCACTGATTTTTGCCGATAAAAGCTTCCATCAAAAATAGTTTCCATCTGAAAGGATTAAGCTGAGAAATGTTTCTTTGGTACAAAAAATTGTGAAATTTAATTTTCGTATAGGAGCAAATCCAAACTTCAGCCTACGTTTCATATGAATTATAAGCAAAATCAAAACACCTTTTTCTCTATTTAAGACATTTTGTAGCCCAAATACAAGATAGGAAATCTAGTGACTGTATAAGCTATATGAAATTACTATTTATGACACATTATTTGGGTGAATCGAAAAGCTTAGTTGCACCTTTTTAACTTCTCTATCATAACCATTAGAGAGAAAGCCAGAGGAAACCAGAGTACCGAGAAAACCTGCAGGCTGAGTATGGACTGGAACCAAATGCACATGAAAGCGCAGGCCTGACCGAGGGCCCTATGACCAACAGTGGTGCAAGAGAGGTTAGGTTAGGACCATGAACTAAACCCCCCCCCCCCCAAACTTTTTAGGTGTACGTCAGGGAATGAGGCCCGTGGATCAAGAAATGCCCCTTTTACCTAAAAAAAAGTCCTCTTATCTGTAAAGATCTTAAAATTTGCTTCAATAAAGCAAATAAATTTCACATTTTTTTTAAAGAGTACGAGTCAATTATAAGACTCGAGGTGCTGAATTGCAAAGTGTAACATGATGAAAGAGAATTATACCCAAACCACATGCTAATTCAATAGTAGTGACAGATTTAGATGTTAGTTACTTATAATACCAACCAGGGGCGGTTAGGTTGCCATGGGTAAAATCATAGGAGGGGCAAAACATTACATGGTAATTAGGTAATTAAAAACTAGAATTCGCGGTTCTCGGCTTTCGCGCTCGCTATATTCAAAGAAATATAACTGTGGGCCGCCCCATGACTTCACCCGGACATGGACCTTTGCCTCATCAACATATGAGGGATTGCATGGTTGCACCTATGACACAAGTTGGTTCCAATTGAACTTCAACTTTTCAATTGAGGTCAATTTAATTTTAAGCCCATTTTTCAACTGACCCTCAATGACCTTTGACCCTGGCACATGACCTTGACCTCATCAAACATAGAGGGATCCCATGGTGCCTATGCAGAAGTTTGTTCCAATTGAACTTCACTTTGCATTGGGTCGATTTAAAAAAACTTGCACATTTAGTGACACCACAATACATACATCTTACACACACTCCACACATACCACGAAACAACGGATTGCAGTGGTCCTGCAAGCTATAGCTGGCGGCCCACAAAAACCCTACTTTTTAGCAATTATTGCTTAAAACCAATGTTTTCCCTGAATTTTGACACTCTCTCAGGAGGGGTGGCCATCCCGGCCAACCAAAGGGGTTGCCACCCCTGATGCAACTAATGGGGACCGATTACTAATAAAATTATTATTGCAATACCACTAAACTATAACCACAGTCCATCAAAACAGCATTAACATTATAACCATCTATGGACAATAATAACAAATAGCAACCAGAACAACAACAGCAACAACATAAACCGCCGCAGCAAATTAACATTATAACACATTCAACCCTGCAGATTAGTCAGGCATTACCAATTCCACATAATTAGACCCATGGGCAACCCAGAATATTAACAAGGCTTTCCTGGCCACCAACCACCCTCTGAAAACAACCGCAATACTGTAGCGAGGATTATCCCGCACACCGTTGTTATTAACTGTTTGACAGCATGACTAACACATTTAATCTGAGGTGGCTTTAGGGATATTACTGAAACTCAACTCAAATTGTTTTGCCCCCGTCTCTAAATCTCCCTGCCACCGAGAAATCAAGAAAGCACTTTTTCGCAGGGTCAGGTTACCCGGGCAACATCCCTGAGTGAATCGCACACAACAGGAAAAGTAATATAGAGGCAAGCCAAAAGAGGAGTGAGAAAGTTTTAAATCCATTATAGGGTCTCTGGCTGATGTGTTTTGCAATGTTAAAGTATTGAGTACCAAAGGAGGGCAATGGATCTATTTCTTTACTTGACAATGCGACTATAGTGCAACTACAATTGTTTTTTAACAATTAAGAATTAATTAACCAACACACATATGGCCAAGGGACCGCTTGTGTCACCTGCCGTCAGTTTGTGAATGATAGGCCTCATAAGACCTTTGACCTTGATGTGACCTTTGACCTCATAAACAAATGAGAGTTTGCATGTAATCTCCATAAACCCAGTTTGGTTCCAATTGAACTTTTCAATTGAGGTCAATTTGACAGTTTACATCTTACAACTTGCCCTCACATGACCTTTGACCTTGACCTCATAAACAAATGAGGGTTTGCATGCAATCTCCATAAACCAAGTTTGTTTCCAATTGAACTTTTCATATAAGGTCAATTTTACATTTTACATCTTACAACTTGCCCTCACATGAACTTTGAACTTTGACATTGGTAGGTGACCTTTGACATTGGTACATGACCTCTGACCTCATTAACAAATGTGGGATCCCATGTTGCATCTATGAATCAAGTTTGGCTTAAACACATTGAAGTATGAGGATATTACAGGCAAATGTTAACCCTTTTTCACAGCAGACTACCATGAACAACAGACAACTACAGTGGACAAAGTGATCCCTATGTGTCTTTCAAAAATTTAAGAATTTTGGCTTCTCCCTGAATTTTTTTTTTATTGCAATGATTTGAGAGAATCACCGATTGCGATGAGAGAGAGAAAGAGAAGGATAGAGAGAGAGGGATAGGGAGAGAGAGGGAGAGAGAGAGAGAGAGAGGGAGAGAGAGGGAGAGGAGGGAGAGAGAGAGAGAGAGAAAAGGAGAAAGAGAGACACCAATAATAGGTTATTGATTCTTCAAATTGGTGCATATGTTTCATTGAAAAAGAAGCAAGTATCCCCATATTCACTGAGGCTGAATACATCTCAATCACATGCACAAATAGGTCCTGCATGTTGTTTTTCAAATATAAACCGAGTGTATTTAAGTCTATAAATATTTTCCTATGCTTATCACTAGATTTCCACCCCTAGCAAACACACACACACACATACACAAAGAACAAAGTCAAATCAATGATATGAGTGACTCAAAACTTGTTACGCTTGACATGTGACTCATTTTCCCCAATTAAGTCAAACCCTTCCAAACAAAAGCCACTGTGTGTTTATGTTGCAATCACCCATTAAATAATTGTCATCCTTATGCACATCTCAAATTTTCATCTGGAAAGGTGAGAAAGCATCATTACTCAATTTCACAAAATAATCTATTATTACAAAATAGACAAAAACAGCAATATTTACCAGGTCATAGTCCCTAATTATAGTGTAATTGTTTCAAGGTATAATTTTCTGTTGATGATAACATTATTCATCACCCTGAAGTCAACTGTCAGTGACTGCACCCACATTGACAAGCTGGGCAACCATTCTGTGGTTGCCCAGTGGCAAAGCGGATCTCGGAGGAATTTCTTGAGCTTGATTTGGTGCTTTGATAAAAGCTGGAAAAGCATTCATAATGATTGCAATGGCTATTTCTTTTACTTCATAAGAAATGTCTGAATTAAGTATGCGATGACACGAATGTCCCCTGGATGAGAAACAGCACATGAATGTCGGAAACAACATTTAAAGAAATGGTCAATACTCTACAAGAAACAAATCGCTATTGCTCTGTTATATTTTGTGGTCAAACCAGTATGTGTCCAGGTCAGATAGAGAGGACATACATATAGGAGGGGGCACAAATGTCAATTTGATGTATAAGTGCTGGGGGGACAAATGTCAATTTGATGCATGGAAACCGGGTGCATAAATGTGAATTTGATGTATAAATACTGGGTGCACGAATATGAATTTAATGTATGAATACTGGGGGCACAAACATGAATTTGGTGTATGCATACCTATAGTAGATTTAACCCATCGTGTCACCTCTAGTACTTTTTTCTGAAGGAATTGGCATTGAATGAGGGGATGTGCAGTGAATGGAAATTAAAATTCCACGCTAAATCTATTGAAACATCTAGTCCGATAGCAGAGAAAAATCAATTCTGTGCTTAATGAAATCATTCAAGTCAATGTAAATGCATTTATAGCTACATTAATTCTCAAAACATCCTGGCTAATCGTATTTGCTTCAAAGGTATTCAATGTAACAGGTGAGTTGAATGTTACTGACTTCTGAGCACCTGTTTTGAATACGAAAGAACACAAAAGTCTTTGCACTCTTTATGTAAACATGAAAGGCCAGATTATTGTTAATGAGACAGTTGAATTGGGCCACATATTCTGCCTCCTCTCCCAACTAATCGACGCTGTCCAAAACTTTTCCTCTGGTTACACAGTGGGTTGAATCTATTATATATAGTACCAGACTTGTCAATATTGGACCCATAAGGGACAGGAAATGTCTAAAAAAACAGTGAGTCTGTAAGTGAAAGAGTATTGAAAATAGACGTATTTTAATAACAAACCGTTCAAATTTTAGTTTCAGTTATCTCCAACATCAAGGTTTTTCTTGTGATTGAGCTGCAAAATGCAACTTAAAGAGACATGAGGACATTCCCAGAAAGAAGCGCCCCCAATTTTTTGTTAACCCGGGTTTTTCATATTTGGAATGTTTTCCAATGTATTAGATCACACCTGAAGCGAATAAGCCGAATACACCTTCTTTATGTAATAAGATGATGATTTAGTAATTTCTGTTGTGCACGAGAGAAATTCAAAGCATGGTTTCTTATGGGGACGATTACAATAGCAGGCAAGTTCAAAACAAGGTCTGCGTTTTTCTTTTGTACTTATTTGTTCAATAAACCTTCCAAAGGTAGATGGTCTCCAACCAATTCAGTGCAATTTGAGAGAAATTTGTATCGTAAAAAAATCTCCTCCTGTCACTTTAACAGCTCATTTTGAAACTCAAAGTCTGTAATATACACTTTTGGAGTAATATTTTCATTATATCACATGTTTTATGGATGAAAAGTAGTATCTTGGAACCAACATAGCATGAAAGTTGGAAAGGATTTATTTATGAGTGTATGTGAGTAAGAGAAATAAAGAAAGAACAATAATTCTGTTTGGAACACATTTACAATAACCTTCATATATTTTATTCTAAATAGCACAAAATGGTACAAAACAAAATATCACACAACTGCAGGTTTACAAATTTCCATTTTTTCCAGTGCAAAACGGTGATTTTCACAATAGGTCGAGCATTGGGTGTGTTGACAAACCTTGATGTTGGATGAGCCAGCCCGCCCTCCCATTAAAATGGTGGTTAGTCCTGTAAGAAGAGACAAGTTTTTCTTTTTCTCACATTCTACATGGAATGAGAAAAAAACAAAGAATTTTAAAACAAAAACCTAATCCAAGGTATAGCTCTCCCCCACTTCTTTTCCATTTTACAGAGAGTAATATTTGAAAGGAGGGAAAGGGTCTTGTTTGGTAGGACTAATTAATGTTTAAGCCCAGGACTAGAGTTAAGTCTAATTTTGTGAACATGGGCCTATGGATTTGATTACTTGTAATATTAACAAAGTGAGAAAAATACAAGCAGGTGTCCACTTTGTTAGTTTTTTATGTTAAATGCCTGCCTACAGGTAAAATCAACACCCCCAAATAAAATAATTCCAAGCAAACAAATACTTTAAAAGCTCACACGCACTGGCAATAGTCCACATCAATTCCATGCACTATTTATCAACACAAATAGCATGTTTTATCATCAGCTCCCTAAAATAGCTTAAAAATCCTCAAGATTCAGGAAATTGTCACCACGGTAATGCTCAACAGCCCCACAAAGAAAATGGGTCCACGAGTCGCCGTGGAGATAAAGCAATTTTCCTTTTCTCTTTCTATCCAGCCTCGCTCAAGTGCAAGTAAAAAGGTATAAATGAGCGAGCGGCAGGAACGCTCCCTCGGAGCCCTCAGGGCATGCAGTTTTTACTGCTAACAGTTTCAGAAGAAAATAGGGTTTTTGCAATCCATCAAGTTATGCAAGGCTCGGGGCAACTCTGTCCTTTAGTTTATTCTTTAATAAGCCATGGATGCCAGGCAATAAAGCATGGTAAAACAGATAGAATGTAGGCCAGGGTGCTTCAATGTGTACATCTAATAATGGGCGTGCTGGTGATAAGCTACTGTATAGCGAGATCTGACTTACACATTAAGGGGTAATTCCTTGAAAACAATGTCAAACGAATGTGGAAACATTGTGTTAGTAAATGATTTGAAACTCCTCCCGCCTCAAAAAGAGGGGATATCAGTTTTATTAAAGAGAAAGAATGTGTTGAATTTTCTAGTCCGTTTCATCAACTTATATGATTTTGTTTTGAGTTTGTAAAATTCATGATAGGAAGGGTGCAATTTTTACGCAAAAACAAAAAACAGAAACCAGCTGATAAGCTGTGTCATTAAAATTATGGCTTGCGCACTCGCTGCATTCTGAGAATATAAAGCGTGAGCTTACTTTATGTTATTAGCCAATCGTAACAAATATGCAAATATGGCACTTGTTATTAGCCAATCAGAACAAATATGCCAAAGCACCCAATAACCCAATTTGTTGTTTGTGCTGTTGACACGGTTTTCTATGTGCCTGGAGAGAGTCAAAATGGCAGTAATATGAACGGGAATATATCATCAATTAAATGCGCAATGGGATAGGTGAGACCATGATCCACCCGTCACTGATCAAGATGAGGTGAGCTGGATGGGGGATCAAGATGAGCTGCACTGGTTCACAGTTGGCTGAGCTGATTGCAAGCGGAATGTCCGTAAAATTCCCCAAGCCAGTCGAAGCTTTCTACTGATCTTTTATGACTTTCATGACCACAGGTAATCAATCACCCACATGGAATTTCTGATCACAAACTTGCAAAACCAGTTACGATTATAAATAATTTGTTTAGTGTGAAATTCCACCGAGCGGCCATGCCTCTGCGGCTGCAAATTTTGTACCATTTTTTCATACTAAAATGACATATTTTAGCAATTAAAACACACAATCATTTATTTAGATTTCAAATCTATGTCACTGATTTTAAATGATTTTAAAAAAATAATTCTGACTTAATTACCATTGTTTATTATTGTTTACTTGTAATTAATATATGAATGAAACTGATGTTCACAGTGTTGTTTGGATTCATCCAGTTAATACAATATAATAGCCGCTTTATTGTAAAGTACTGAACCAGGAAAGAACTCAAAAACGCTATACAATTGGCGAGACAGTGTCGCTGCGTTAATTAAATCAACATGCCGTGCAGTTATGATTGACACGCTTGCAGAATATTTTGATTCTTTTACGCATCATTTTAAAGGTCTGGTGGGGAATAATAGGTCAGGCAACTTTTTTTTATCGTCATGATCGATCGATCGAGTTACACTTCACTAACTTGGATATGGTTGTCTACCAGGACCCTTTAGTTAGGTGCATAATTACTGGATTCGGTGAATTTTCAGCACTTATTTTGGCATGGAAAATACCAATTTATCAGTGTGAGAAAAAACACAGAATTGCTGAAAATGTGTGTGAAAATCAGGTTTTCTAAACGCTGATCCCCCAGACCCTAGATATCTCAATGGGAATCAATTTGGAGATGAAGAATTTGGAAGCGGTGGTAAATCACATTCGGCTTCCCGGGAAATTTACATTTTTTCCAGCCCTGTAGGAGTGGACCCCCTGGAATGAGTTCTGCCTCAACTAATATTGCCAATTTTTTGTACAGTGATCACAGAATTAT
The DNA here is from genome assembly GCA_023653785.1 of Ophioderma brevispina. Classification (NCBI taxonomy): domain Eukaryota; kingdom Metazoa; phylum Echinodermata; class Ophiuroidea; order Amphilepidida; family Ophiodermatidae; genus Ophioderma; species Ophioderma brevispina. The sequence goes on from JAMKCH010050900.1 coordinate 106,510, forward strand.
ATAGAGGGGGCTATTCACATATGCATAACAGTTGGCAAGTAAATTGGGCAAAACAGACTATTCTATAGAGTGACATTTAGTCTGTTTAATCAGACCTCCTTGTCATATCCCCATTTTTTTTTCATAAATTTTGAGTTGACTGAACTTTTGCCATGTTGAGATGGTGTGTTTAAATTACACGAGAGTGGGAACGAAGAAGGGAAGATCAGTGAGGAGGGAGGGAATATGAAGAGGAGTTTGAAATAGAAAGGTTATGAGGTTTATAGAGAAAGAAAAGAAAATAAGAAAGGAGAGCAAAATAGAGGAGCAGAAGTCATAGACAGAGGGAAAGAGCAAGAATGAGAGAGGAAAGAAATAAGCAATTTGGGAAGCAATTTGGTGCTTTAAAAATAAATATAAAGAATGCATTTTTTCCAGTGGAATGCTGTGTTGCCTGCCATCATCACGTCCCTGAGACTACTGGGAAAAAACCTTGGGGGGGGGGGGGGGGGCGGTGATCTTATCACTTTTATTGCAGAAGAAATAGTGTTTTAAAAATTTGACAAAATGGGGTAGAAAGGTCATATATAGGTCTTACCCAGTCCATTCTGTAACATTCATATTAGTTTTGGAAGCGCGGTTGTTGAACCAATTTGGTGGTTGTAGATCCTTATTTGCAGAAGGAATAGCTTTCATAGATTTGGACATAATGGGTAAAGGTCACATAGGGATCATTAGAGGTCAACCTGTATACACCTCATAAGAGCAGTGAACCAGTGGTCCAAGTATGAGTTAATCAGTGAACCATCACTGGTCACAGCTCAAAGCTAGTGGATGCCGATCTAATTTTTTATTGTATCGGCCGATAACGGATTTTTTCGTAAACCTATCGGCCCGGTACCAATCCGATACCGATTATTTTTTAATACCACATGTAAGGAATTTTTCATACCTGTAACTTAGGAAGTTCCTCTTCTTTGTACTTGCTATTCAGACAGGAATCCGATAGGATCATACTCCTACTCAAAGCCCCATCTTTGAGATACATAAAAAACTATCCCTCTGTGTCTTTCCTGCTATAGCCAGTGGACAACAATACTAATCAATTCCATCCCTAATCCACTGATCTTGGTCCAATTTTGGTTCCATTTGAACTTCAAAACTTTTCATTTAGGTCAAGTTTACATTTCACGCCAGCCTTCTTACAACTGCCTACAATGACCTTTGACCCTTGGTATGTGACCTTTGACCTTATTCACAAATGAGTGATCCAATTGTTGTGAACGATAATTTTTTTTTTTATCTTTCAAAATAAACGCTCTCCGGCTCCTCGTGAATTTAATTCACGTATATATTGTTTTTACATGCACGATAAGAGATGCTACAATGAATGTGCTCAGTCCGATAATCTTCCACGGGTGCCTATTGTGTTCTTTTGTTAGGCGGACTCGTCCTCGGGTAATAAAACTATCTGCAGGATTTTTCTCTCGTGGTAGTTTGACTGTGCTCTTCTCTCAGCACATCCTTGGTGTAGAGGCTCCCAAATCATTTAGGATTAGGCGAGTAACTTTCTCTTCATCAGCATTAAACAAATTTGTCAATGGAATTTGTATATCCCCAACTCACATGTTAGTTAACTTGTGTATTGTCTTGCAACAGGAAAACAAATTGCATATGCCTGTTGAAGGTGAACTAAGTAATAAATATTATTTTAAATGTCACCTGGTGTTTTGATATGGATTTTATTGATGTGATGTATGCCGGCACATGTTACGGGCCGTTCCTAAAGCCCACAGAAATGGTTGCACCACTAGTTCTGTATTGAAATTATTTAGAACCCTTACCAGACAGATCTGATGTGATATGTTTAACAATCCGTTACCCAGCTTTATCTCTCATCGAGTTCTTCCCCGGTACTCTCTCCCGCAGCAAATTATTTTACCACATTCCCCCCTGATTTCGGTATAACAATGGTGGAGAAAGCCGTTTCGTATTGGTATTTTTTATATCAATGTTATGAGGATAATATCAATGGGTAACATCATTGAGGCATTTTGTGCATTTTGATCGTCAGCAGCAAAAACTACGGGAAGATGAGCACACAGCTAACCACTTAACCACTTTATTTTAAATTTTATGTTTGGCAAGTTATTATATGGTGGTATTTTTGTGATTTTTTTGGTGGCGTCAAATTTGAGTATCATGTACTTTATGACACGTAGATGTATAATTATTAATTTGATAGTATAGGCCCGTTTGTCATTGGAGTGACTGTGTAAACCAAAATGGACGTTTCTAGACTTCATACAAATCGATATCGCCCGCCACAATCTAGGCTGAATTACGTAATGTATTCGGTCTAATGTAAATGCCTGATTGATTTTATGTAGCGATGTGCGATTTATTGTTGTGAGTTAACCAGGTATAACACTATTCGTGCTTGAAATTTTAGGCATTGATTTTAATTTCGCGTATTACATTGTGCGATTAGTTAAAGATGCTTTCCGCATTCAACTAGCAGGCAATGATAACATGTTTTTATGAATGCTATTTACATGTATTACGTTTCCAATTGTTTATAATTTTATTCGTGTGAAATCGGAATCTGAAAGTGATAGTAAGTTCTGATACGAAATTTGATTTGATATGGCTAAAATAACGCGATTTGTCAACGTTACAACATACAACCCGTCTTAAATATTCAGTACTCCTAAGATGATTAGATACTTTCATTGTTAAATTTAAAATCCAATGCTGGCACTTTTTTCGAGACTTACTTCGATAATCATCGCTTGCGCTAATATCAAAAATTGAGGGTCATGCTAGCATCTTTTTGGAATCAATAGCAGACGGCGATAAAGACAAAACGGTGCAAAGATCAGGACCTTCTTTAAAGAACATTTTGAAGGCGAATCATTGCGCTGGAGGTAGAATCTAAATTGTTTCGCGCCAGCAACTCCATAACGAATCACTTGACAAGTATGCTTCCGATATCATGCCTGGGTGTAGACAACTTAAGAAACCAGACGCGAACAATTGTCAATTTTTGTCCGCGGACTTTTACTATGCTTCGTGGTTTGTAAGTTTTCAAAAAACCAAAAAAACTTTTCGGGCCCCAAGCTTTGACGCGGCTAGATTGGGCTCGCATTGGCAAAATACCGCCAGTGGGGGGAAAAAAAAAAAGTGAAACTTCATGTAACTGATAAACTGAAAAAAACATGGGAATTGTTAGTGCAATTCATTCAGCTACGTCAATACAAGTGGTGGTCTCTAACTTAACTCTAGACTTGTAAAAAACTGGAGTTTGACAAATCAAGTCAAGCGAATTTTCCTTCACTTTTAGTCCTGGAAAAAAACAACCTCGGCAACATCAATCACATTATAAGGCCAAGAAGGGCTCTTCTGTTATTTTTAGGGTGTGGGGTCGCAGAGGTCATGGGTGGAGGAATGTTCGTGGCAAAACTGGGGTTGATGGGAAACCTTAAACTAATTTACCATCTGCGTACGAGAGAAAGCAAAACACGTGTTCAAAAACACGCGGGTGGGTCAAGCTTAGTCAAAGAAAATGAACCTGTATGTACTTTGGTAGATTGTGACAGGAACTGCAGAACACAAACCTTTTACCTCTTATACACAGAGTGATATGCAAAGTTCTGATTAATGTATTGAAAATCAAGCTAACAGAGAAAATATACCATTTCCCTTCCGCCCCCCCCTTTTTCCGTAAATGGCACTTCGGTAGAGTGTTTAATAGATACAGGTGATCAATTAACCCTCATCGATAAGGATGGTTAATATACCAATATCCCTGAAGTTCAACATATGATACAAAACTCGTGTTGCATTGGCTCGTGCACTAATGGAAGCAATTTGGAAATAAGCTGGATCATTGTTTTACTTATAATCCTGTCAATGCAGTGCTTTTTCCAGTGCCCTCTGATATTTCCTCGAAATCTCAACCTGATATGATTTTGGGAAGCAAGTTTTTGAAGGAACATTGTGCACTTATTGATTGTGGCACTAACAAATGTGACAGCTAAAGAAATGGCAAGTCATATTAAGTTCTGGAAAAACAGGAAATCCCCCTCATACTCAATCCTCCGTTGTTCAGCAAAATATCCACAAGTTACCGGGCACACCATTGGCATTTGTCAGTGGAAGGCGTGTCACTGCTTTTAGGAATTTTTTTTTTTTCACAATTGGATTCAAATGAAGAGGATATGACAACTCAGGTCCACGATCTGTTTTTGGAAAAAAAACTGTTTTAACCATTGATGGGTAAATTAGTTTAATATAATTAATGTACATGGTGTTTGAATGGTATTTATTGATGTGATGTCATGTGCACATGTTACGGGCCGTTCTAACGCCCAAAGAAATGGTTTGAACACATAGCTTTGTGTATTGAATTTAGTTAGAACTCTTACCAGACTAAGATCTGGTGTGATATGTTGCACCAATCCGTTACCCAAGCTTTGATCTCTCATCGAGTTCTTCCCCGGTACTTTGCTCTTTCTTATATTTCCGCAGCCACATATTTTAATCAGCGAGTCCCCCCGCTGCTTCGGTTATAACACTGTTTGCACCTAATGACTGAATTTGGTTTAAATATCCCATCGAGTATGCAGATATTCAGCAATGTTAACCCTTTTTTTGCATTAACAAACATCAATAACAACCGACATCAACAACAACCGACATCAAAACAGACAACAACAGTTGACAAATGACCCAATGTTCTTCCGCCTTAGGCAGGTGACACACAAAAAAACTAGTTATATTCATGACCAACTGTGTAACCTACCAATGGGTGCCTTTAATTTGCAGCACATGCACGGTTTTCTTTTTTTTGTTGAAAATCTGCTAGGGGTCAGGTTTCCTTTTTAGTCCAATAAATTTTATGATTTGACCCACACACAAATTGCAACAGAAACAATTTTGGTGTTAATATACTCTGATAGTCCAAAAATAATATATTAAAGGGGGGGTCTAACACCCCAAAATCAACCTAGTGGAACATGTCGAAATAAGGGGGGCAATGTTTTGTAGCAGGGGTAAAAAATTAGAATTGTTCGAATTGTTTAAATGATGTACCAATTTATTGGGCACTCTACTCCTAATGTTTCAAACAAAGGTAGTTTGCCCTATCTACGCGTTATAGTTTTAGTACAATAGTGCTCTAACGTGCAGGTCATCCTCGGGTAAAATTCATAGATGGTCCGATTTTGATCGGACTGGTTGTAAACTGTTAAATTTGTCCCTAGATCAGTAAATGTAAATAGAATTTCTTTGTTTGAACTTTCTATATAAGAATACAGAGCTATGACTAGTGACTCCCCTAGACCCTGTAGCCCCAGTCACATTTTGGCATTCCAATTATCAACAAGCTATTGATAGATGGTGCACCAGTATATTTTCGGTTCTGTACCATTAACGACAATTTGACACCATTTTTATAATGAACGATGTATCTGAAACTTTTTCCCCGAAAAAAAAAACGAGATAAGAAAAAAAGAAAAAAAAATTGTGACCTTGAACCTCTTTGACTCTACTATTGACTCACAACCTGCAGATATGGCAAACTATACCTTTTTAATCCTGGAAATGTAACACGTTGGCATACTTTCGACGCGTTTTGATACTTTTTCATACTTGGACCCCTGTATAACCTCACCCCTTAAAATATATGTTCCACTCCTGTGATTTTAGTAGACTTTGATATGTTGTTTTTAAGGTATTCTTAATACAATTCTGTTAGAATTGATTCTGTTGCAATATTGTTTTTGGTTAAGGCAGCATTCATTCTATTTTGACTGGCCTGTTACTAGTATCCTGGTAACCAGTACTACCTGTCCCAGGGCTGAGTTGTCGGTGGGTAAACCGACACCCCCATCGATTTCTAAGGAAATCTGATTGAGGAGGGTAGCTGGTTACCCTGGTAAAATGAAAAAGAAGATCTACCTACAAGGGCGTCGGAAGATCTACCTACAAGGGTGTCAGCTCTGGAGAGCTTGGCGGCCATCCAGCACATGCTGCCTTGTATGGTGGGCATAGTTGCCCAAAGGCTAGGCCCACCGCCGAAAACTGTGGATTGGCGTCAGGAAGGGCATCCGGTCAATTATCTTTTGCTCCAATAAATCCTCACACAGCAGTATTGCTGAGTGTGAGGTGTATCCGGCCACCCCCATTGACGGGAACAAAACCGGATTTAAAACTTTGGTTTAACTAAAAAACTGATCTACTGGTACTGTTGGGCAACAATTGACTTCAGGCACCCACCCATCTAACCTTGCTACATTCTTTCAGCTTGGCACCTCATAGCCACCACCTCTGGACTTGCGTGTTAAAGATTGATGGCAATGCAGCTGCATGCATCACCTTAAGATTGCAATGCCAAGCTTAACTAAAGCGACCCTCATGAATTAATGTTGGCCAGTGTGAAACCAGACATCTGGGATAAAGATCAGGCTTGGTAACGCTATCCAATGCAGCCCTCTTACACGTGCGGTGCGTGAACCTGGACATTTGGCCCAAGTCCATTACAGCTATTATCTCATACATTATACAATCCTTTAACATTTAAGTGAAGGGGTCAGCTTACTAATTTAATCTGGGTTAAATTGCCTTTGGAGTCATTCATTATACACATGACATCTGCAGAATCAGTCTTTAATCCCGAGTAATTATTAGCGTAAAGAAAAGTAGGTCGGCTAGTCTTCTGTTTATTGTTTGTCATCTATATCATATGACATCTAAATGTTGCAGCATAAACCGAGCCAAATAAGAAAAATGTGTTTCATGGTCCCATGAGTCTGTCACTCCGGGTTGGTCGGCAGGTGTTAGTTTACACTCAACCAAAGAAGTCTCTCCAGTGATGGAAAAAATGCTAATTTCCTGGAAATCCAATCAAAATTTCCCTCTAAGTTGCTATAACTTCCCCTCCAATTTGCTAAATTTCTCATCAATTCTATGTATTTCTTTATTTAAAGGAAACTAATTTCCCTCCAAAAAGCAAAATTTCCTAGAACGTGGTTCCCAAGTTCCCCTCTTTTCCAGGGATGAGTCTCTCTCTAACATTTTATTGAGTATCTTTGAAAAATCATATGGATTTCAATTAAGTAAAGGTAGAAAGATGCACAAATTAGTTACGCTTCATTTGATTCCCCCCTTCTCAAAACTTTTGGGTGTTTTTTAATTGTATCTTTTTCCCCCACTTGGTCAAAACATTCCAAGTTAGTTCACCCAGAAAACACATTTAATTCTTCTTGATGCGACCATACTAGTTTTAAAAAGCTAGGTCACATGTTCAAAAGAGCCATAAAGCTTGTTCTCCAAACAGTTGCCAATATATGCCCGTTAAGTAGCATAACAATTATGCCTGCAATTTACGACAATACAGTCGCTTCTACCCATGAAAAAAACATGATGCTATAATTTACATTTCAGCCGACAAAGGCAGCACTTTTTTTATGAAAGCCGACAAATCCATCTCGCCATGTGAGTGCAACAAGGTCATAAGTACAATAGCTGCCATGTGATACATTTGTGTGCTGCCATGTATTTTGATAACTCAATTTATCTTTCTTGAGTCAGTAGCTCTTGAAAAGGTTCTTCAGGTGATGTAGTTGCCTGAAAATCCATTTCAAGAGCCACTGACAAAAGACTTGTATAATAGTATGTTTGCTGGGAATTTCTGACAAATGGCAGCTATTGCACTTGTGACCTACTTGCACTTGCATGACAATCTCTTCTACATTCATGTATCATAAGGAATTTACAATTGGCCATAATTAATGGTTTGGTGAAAGTAGGTCGGTGGTCACCATTTCAGTTATATATATGATAAACAATACACAATCAGAAATTGATATTTGAGAACGTCAAAATAACTCTTATCTGGAAGGCTTTAATCTGATACACGTCTGATTTAACTAAGTTACTGGAAATAATGGAGCACTTCGACTCAATAACTGTGCCAAAAATCAGTTTATGTGTGTGCATTAAGACCTATTTATATCCCACTAAAGTAGAACAAGGATGTCTTAAAAGGGTGTGTGAGAAATAATTCAAGTGATGGATAATTTCTACCGGAAACATTGTTATATTGACAGGGTATACATCCATATTTGGCTGTTTTTGGAATAAGGCAACTGCTACAGGCATCCCTGTCACGTTTTTGATATCAATTTGCAAATTATTTGCGTTCAATTTCTAATGAACAGTTTTATTAATTAAAACAAAAACTTATTGAAATGATTTCTGATCAAAACAATGCAAAACAAACAAGTAATTTTTTTAGTAAATTGAATATCCCGGCTAACGATAATGCGTTTTATGTTTCAAGGCGTAGCCGTCGTCAACACTAAACAGTTTTATCGAAGGTTGGACATTCGTGTCTCCTGGCAAAGATGCTGGCTTGCTGTGACACATGTTGGCGCTCCCGCCTTTCGGGTTTCGTCGGTCTTGCCAGGTCATTTGCGCAGGCTTGTTTTTGCGTCATTCTGCTTCTTGTTTTCATCCGAGTCGGTTGTGTTAACTTGTTACCGAAAATCCCACCCTCCCACCTCTCATATTTCAGTTATTTTATTCCCTTTAATTCCGGGTCGTGTGCTCTGTGTGTGCTATGCTAACCCCTTTTTTGTAAATTTGCATATTTAAACCCTTCATGTTTTCTGTTAATGTTATTTTGTTATATTTTTGTGCTCTGGGTTGTGGATGTGTTAAGGTGTGGCAAACTTTAAGGCAAACGCCAAAAAAGCTAGTGCAAACGCTCATATAGGATAGCCATTAATCTGATTGTTGAACAATCTTGAAGGCAAACCAAATTGGGATGATTATTTACACCCAGTATTGAATTACTATTGAAGTCTATTTGAATTATGGATGCTTGAAGGCAAACGCCAAAAGGCGCGAGAGCAAAACGCTCTGTGAGTTGTGCTATTATTATTATATTAATTTAGACTTGAAGGCAAACGCCAAGAGGCGAGAGCAAAACGCTCTGTGAGTTGTGCTATTATTATTATATTAATTTAGACTTGAAGGCAAACGCCAAAAGGCGCGAGAGCAAAACGCTCCGTAAAGTTGTGCTATTATATTATATTAATTTAGACTTGAAGGCAAACGCCAAAAGGCGCTACGCTTCGGAGAGCAAAACGCTCTGTGAGTTGTGCTATTATTATTATATTAATTTAGACTTGAAGGCAAACGCCAAAAGGAGCTAGAGCAAAACGCTCCGTAAAGTTGTGCTATTATTATAAAGGCAAACGCCAAGAGGCGAGAGCAAAACGCTCCGTAGAATTGTGCTAATATTATAAAGGCAAACGCCAAAAGAGTCGAGAGCAAAACGCTCAGTAGAATCGTGCTATTATATTCAGTCATTCTGATTGTGAACAATTGAAGGCAAACGCCAAAAGGGGCGAGAGCAAAACGCTCAGTAGGATTTTTGCTATTTAATCATTCATATTTTGTGGAATGTTGTGGAAATCTTAACTCAAAACATAAGTAGTAGCTAGAGCAAACGCTCAGTAGGATGTTGTGAAATTCAAAGGCAAACGCCGCGAAGGAATAAGGATTTAATTTTCCTGTACTGTTTATGATATTTCATTTCAATTTCAAAACATGCTGCTTCTTGCATATTGTACTAGTTCTTGAGTACTTATTATCTCACACGAGCTATGAAGTTAATGTATTTGTTGAGAGGGCACATGTTTATCAAATGACTCTCGCGATGAAAATACGAGGCCACAATGACATCGGGTTTACTGGTCTAGGGTTTGATAATCCTTATCAGTGACAATCAAGTGCACCTGATGCCCTGAAACCTAATTTGCATATGATTAATATGCAAACTACCTAGAAGTGATTGAGGTGGGTTTGATACCTACTTATTTCTGATGGCTCATTCATGATATAATAGTATGTAAACGCCTATTTCAGAAAAGGAATCGTAAGGGGAACTGTAATTGAGGAGTATTGAGTTTGACTTTTATTCCCAGATGGTTCTAAATACAGAATTAAGATTGAGCTATATTTCATCTGACAAAACACTATTATTTTTGAATAAAAAATAGTGATGTATTTTTCTGGTGTTAAGAGTAGTCCTATGTCAAAGATCTGGTATTATGTGTGGTTCACTGTAGTCAGGCCAGTGTGATGTGTGAGCACATTACTCGAGTCTATAGCATCTGAGTGTTTTAGAGGGAATACTTGGATTGAATGTCACAAACCTTATGTCTCATTTTCCCATTTGGATATCAGTACCCAGTTCTTGTCAAGCTGCTGCATTCAGTGGGGTGACAAGAACGGTGACCTATTTTCCACTCTTTACACTGGACGAGTATAACTTTAGTTATGCTCGTTTAGTTACACTTGAAATGAATATAACTTTAGTTATACTTGTCTCAAGTTTATACATTAACAGTAATGCAGGCTGTTCTTCCAAAATATCCCTATCTCAGAACTGACCAACAAGGCATGTCCAGCGGGGCCTCCAGCGCACCATTCCCATGAGTTAAGATTTTGCTTTTACATGTTAAGCCAACAACGATGTCTAAAATTGGGATTTCTTGGTCGCCCTCCACTGGCGCCATCATAGTGTGAATGAGTGCCATCATTTTGATGCTCTGTGAAGTCTACTTTCTGTGTGTGATAGAAAAATGGACTGCCCTACTGATCTACAGACACTAGACACTAAAGGTCCATTCATACTTCCACTGCATTGCAGCGCAGTGCTGTTGCACTGCCGACATATCGATCACTTTCTGCTGCAACTTGATGCAACCCACTGCAATGCAAGTTAAAATGAATTTAACTTTGTTGCAGTACTGCATTGCAGTATGAGCCGATGGATTTCTTACATTGTATTTGGCTACAGAAATGTCTTAAAAGAAAGAAAAAAATGTGATTTTGATTTACTTATATTTCAATATAAAACATAGGCTGAATTTTGTATTTGCTCCTATACGAAATTAGAAAATTCACACTTTTTGTACCAAAGAAAACATTTCTCAGCTTAATCCTTTCAGATGGGGGTATTTTTATGGAAAGCTTTAAATCAGGGTAAAAATCAGTACTTTCAATATTTTTAGGGACACCTGATATGTGTAATCTCTTGTTGCACCTTTAAGGGTGACAATTGCATGCAATTGAGCTTTGGTCAATTTGGGAGGGAATACTCGCAGCAAGCAATTGCTGAAAGCATCTATACATTGTTCTTCACCTAATAGAAAATATTCGGCTTTTGTTTATCCACGCATGAAAGTATTTCCGTTTTACAACCACGCCTCTTGCCAAAAATGTGTGCCACATGTACATCACGAACTGCATCTGCTGCGGTAGTGTTGCTGCACCAATCTATATCAATTTGCGGTGTGAAGAGTCTTGCCTATTTGGTGATGAACTTAAGTATAGTTTTTTTTTGGGGGGGGCACCATTTTGCTGACTTTTACAGCAGCAGGGAACTACTTCTTGTTCCTGAAAATTGAACTAGTTTTTCTCTCAAATGTTTTTAGAGCTTTCATCAAGTTTGGCATGCATCAAAAAAGATAAAATTTCCTAAAAATGTTATACAATCCCAAAAGAGGCTTCATAAAAGATCATGATCACAGTTCTTCCATTTTCTTCAGAGAAAAATATTCAAAAATTTTATGGAATCCGGAATTATTCACAAACAGGGACAATGTTGAATTATAGACCAGTTAGTGTTTTAAGATTGGAGTGATTAGTCTGCTTCTTTAGAAGAAGTGGGGTAATCCATCAAATTGAGAAGTATTAATGTGCCATTTTATTGATACTTACCAACTACGATGATTGTATGCCAGTAATGACACGACAAATCCGATACCATATGTAAAGAGCCAAGATGGGCCTCGGTGTTGGGAAACCGGTCTTCTTCCTGTTTGAGCTGTTCACTGTCTCAAAACTTATTCCTAATCTCCCTTCCTCGCTATTTCCAAAGGAATAGATTTGATTATCTGTAATTTGAAGAGGACAAATGAAAAAAAAAACATTGTGAACTCTTATTCTTGAAATGTTACATCTTTAATCTTTAACCTTTAATTCTTAAATTGGGTTCTTACTAATAAGTATTTATAGGTAAACCATTTCACAGGAGTTCTAGATTAAAAGCAAATTGACCTCAGATGACCTTTGACCTCAGATTGTGACATTTGACATTAGAATGTGACATTTGACCTAAAAATGTGACGCGACCTCAGAATGTGACATTTGACTTCACAAACATATGAAGGTTTCTATGTTGCATCTATGACCCAATTTGGATTTAAACTTCAAATTACCTTCGAAATGATAAAGTTTAACAAGACCTAAGAAACAACACACAATAAGAAATACACACACACACCTACAGAGCTTGTTTCCTAGTTTCCTTCAAATTAACGGGACAATTACGCCAAAATCGCCTCAACCAAAAAACATCATGGGTGCTTTTATAACCAATGATTTAATGACTGAATACCATTTGTTTGAGTGCACTGACAAATGGTAGGTCAATTGAGCATTGGTTGGACAATTCCAAGCCATGCAGGAGTGAATGACATACATGTTTGTTTGTTTTTATCAATGCATTTACTAAAATTTTAAAAAATACAGTAAGTAAACTTGCATCATCCCCTTGGCAAGATGGCAGTCTGGAACTTGACCTCGGATGACCTTTGACCTTGGTCAATGACCTTTGACATCCTCCACATATGAAGGAACCTCTCTTGCACCCTAACCCAAAGTCTGGTTTAAATCGGACTTCAACTTTTCGAAGAAGACCTGAAAAATGAAAACCTAACCAAACTGGAACACGCAGACATGTGCACTATACTAGCAAAATCCCCCTTCTGCTTTTCAAGCCAGGGGATAATAAAAAGGCAGGATAAATTTCTTGCACACAAAACCTTCTTTTCATGGTATTTTTTATGGTATATTTTGTGTGTGGAAATTTAATCAATGCAGTGGTATAAATTCATTTTTGCTATTATTGAATGAAACCAGTTTTGCTGAAAAGATATGTGTTACTAGTACATATCACACCAAAGTGCAGAAAATTGCATTTAGAGGGCTAAATCATTAATTAATCCAAATTAGAAAAAATTGTGCACAAAGCACACCGAATTTACAATTTTTAAACTAATGGTAAAATGTGAGGTTAATATTGGTCAACGTACACAGGTGTCCAACATTGAGGGGATAATTTTTGGGGTATAGACCATCCCCATCAATTATTGCGGTATATACACCCCATCCCCCTGGGGATTTACATTGGGGATGATTGTATCGACCATCCCTCATTAAGGGTCATCTACACCCCCATCCCCCGGTTTACCCTATGAAAGAAATCTAATTGGTAATTTTTTTTACCAACTGATCCTCTAATCAAGTTGCATGGATTGCCACAAAACATCTTATAGCATTGCTCATATTCGACCGTCACCAGTTTGTGAGAAACAATTGCAATATGTCTGGTCTGTATTTATAACATCACTGCAATCTTACATCAATAAACGAACCATTCAAGCAATAAATTAGACTTTCATCTGTCGGTTTTTTGATCAGTCCATTCTCCCCAGTTTCCTCTATTAAGTTCCCCAAACCAACATTCAGAAAAATAACACAACAAAACCCAGGTAATGAAATAACAAATAATTGGTGAAGAAGAAAACAACTTTGTCCATTAGTGCTTAATCCTGACTGGAATAATGCTGCATAAATTGCAACTGAACTGATAGGGATTTATAATAAGTCTTTCACTGTGAGTACTGATTCCAATGTACGAGCTTATTGGATGACTTCATTGGAAATACACATCCCTCTGGTAATATTCTCACAGGATAACCAAATGGAACAACCCATTGGATAACTTAATTGAAATACACCTCCCTCTGTGGTAGAGTTAGGTAATTATTCCCAGGGGAGTATTCAATCAATGGAACAGCCATTGGATGACTTTCATTTGAAATACACACTCCTCTGTGGGTAATTCAGTAAAATATTCCCCAGGAGATTGATATCAATGGAGCAGCTCATCTGGATGGCCTTCATTAGGAAATAACACTCCCCGCGCGTACACACTTCTTTCAATACATTTTACAAATGAGAGCGCCGCTCATTACTCTCATTACTGACTGGTACGTCATTTTGCGATACAGCTTGGGGGGAGATTTTTTGAAAATTCTGTATTGTGTTTTCATGATTTTCGAGAGACTTTTTAGACCTCATTTGGATGAAAAATTATATGCGCAATGATACTGGGAAAATCCGGTGTGGTCCCTCGGCTATCGGAGCTGAAAACAGAATTTAAATAAGGACTTTCAAACGTTGTTCAGTCGTTTGTGTTGTTTTTATGTCAGTAACCTTTGCGCCAGAGTCAATCCCGGAAATTGAGGGTTGAAAAAAGTACTCCTAAATAATGGTAGATTATGTGCGATATGATGTGACGAGTGATCTACTATGTGTGTCGGTATTACTTAATCTTCCTGAACCCACAGTTTACATCATTGCAAGGTTAACAATATAATTTTAATAGGTGACATAGCAATATTGCATGACTTTTTTCCAGCAGTGGAACCAAGTTTGGAACTGGGAAAATACACTAGCTTGCATGAGAGTATTGATTGCTGGCATAATTTATATGCCAGGGAACCGTGTTTGTGGGCGTGGTCAAGCATGGTTTGCATGACACGTACAATGTACACACAGACTCGTTTTTCCTGTGTATACTTAGGTCAGTCACCCGATGTACTACACATGCGGAATTGCCATCGTGACTAGCGTCGATGACTTTTCACTAGAATCGCTACAGGCCCTTCAATAGAGAGGTTTGGTTTGTGCCCTGTGGTTGATAAAGGTAAAATATTCCACAGGGGTGTATGGATATCAAATAGACGAACACCCATTGGAATGACTTCATAGAAATACACACTCCCTCTGTGGATGATATAGGTAAAGGCTGCCACAAGGGAGTATTGATATCAAATGGAACAGCCATTGGACGCTTCATTAGGAATAAACACTTCCTCTGTGAAGATTACTGTTAAAAGTAAATTCCACAGGGGGAGTATTGATATCAAATGGAACAGCCATTGGTGACTTCATTTGGAATACACCTCCTCTGTGGAAGATATAACATCTACAGGAATATTGTTTGTGAGTGGCACAGCCTGATTAAATACACTTCTGGTGGATATCAAAAAGATATGTACATATATAACAAATATTCAAATTGTTCCTTGAATGCAAGAGAGTATAAATTAAAATGATGGCATTTTTAGCTCTTTACTAAGTTTTTATCGCAGTTTACGAGCTAGCATAAACACTGACCACTACTTTTGTACACTCGCTTTGCAGGCTGGAAAATCAAACTACCGGCCGCTGTCTTTTTGCACACATGTCTCAATAGTTTCGTCTTTGTGCTCATGTATTATAATGCTGGAATGAGTAAAAAGACTCAACGTCATGATCAAGCCAGACACAACATTCATTCTCTGGGAAAAACATCAGGTGGGTTTTGATCTCAGGCCTAAAGGATTTGGCAGCCTGTGTAGTGACCCTATCGCCAACCTACTTGGGGTCTACCCTCAAAGTTGGCTTAAAACACCCCACAATGTGTACACTATTTGTTGAAGATTTTTTGGTGAATGCAGGATTATATCATACTTTTGTGTCACCAAAACACTACTACAACACAGGGTTATTGGTTTTTTGTATTTTTGAAGTTTTTGATCCCAGGTACCTTATTAAGTACAGTTTGCTAAAGAGCATATCAATCCCATAGTGCTCTTTGATTGGGTAAATATGCCCCAATGAGGTCATGTGGACTTCACCATAGTGCCCAACAAAGACCCGAAGCTCAAGTTCTTTTTGTCCAAGCAAAGCATCAGCAATCAGGTGCTTCCCTTGAGGATGCCATCTGAAGATCTTGTATTTCTTTAAAAGCATATTCTTTTTTTGGTGGGAAAAATAATTTCATTAGATTTGATGTAAATTGACTGACTGAGGCTGTTCATAAGTTTTTAATTTTAGTAAAAGATGAAATGTGTCATTCTGAGCAAGCTCATGTGTAGGGTGTCCATCTCTCTTTCCATGGTATTTGGGTCAGACTTCTCATGTAATTTTGCTTTGGTGGTTCATCACTCCTCTTGCACAATGAGTCTGTTTACTATACTCCCCGCCTAAAAAATCCGAACGATGTTGAAATGGCCATCAACATGCTCAAACTTGCTTTCAAATGAACGCACCAAGCCATGCAGCTGGATAAATCTTTCAAACTTCCACATGCTTCGTTATCAATGCATTACGGACACAGGTCAATAAGCAAACATATTACGCGAACAATGCTCCTGGCATTTATTATTATAATTCACCTACATACCTACATACCTTTTTAATACAGTAATTTATATCGTTCGGATTTTTTAGGCATGGAGTATATATATATATACACCTGGTTGGAGAAGATTAATATTGAGGTAGAGCACCATAATCAAGAGCACAACACCTTGGCTGCAGTGGGGCTCGAACCCAAAACTTTTGGTGTGTGGGTTGAACATTCAATACATTGGCTCACACGTGCCCTCAAAATAATGCCCTCATTATTCATTTTAGCATTTACCACAATGAGTTAAAGATGCATTTGGGATATTCCCAGAACATTATGCACTGAACCTCTCTGTCCATCTTTACGCTAAAAAGAAAGACCGTACACCAGTTAACTTGATTGCACTGGCTCTACATGGCATCCTAACTCCCCCACACCCACACCCACCAAAGTCTTATTAAAAATGATCATTTATAACCAGTCAGGTTGTTTATTATTTAGGTGGAAAGCAATCTGTAGATGAAAAATACAGCTCTCTCCAGAACACATGTATTATTTACTACTGTAGTTTGTGAATGTGGTCAAAGGTCACTTGGGATCATCAGAAGTCACTCTGTGTGCACCCCATATGAATCTTGGACCAGTGGTTCTTGTGACCACGTATGAAGTTAATCAGTCAATGGGTAAACAAGTATGAAACTAATATGTCCTTAATTTCTCCCTACATGCCACAGAAAATAAGAACAGTGCAATCAGTTATAGAATCGCTTTATGGTAAAACATCCGCTGATATGTTACCCAACAGTCAATTTTAGAGCACTGTTTTTCAATCCCCATGCACTCTTTATTTCTGCTGGTAATGAAAAGTACAAAAAAGTATGCTAAAATATCCTGCTATTAATGCCTTATTCTCTTTGGATCAATATATTGAAAGTCTTGACTAGCCAGGAAGCCTGAAGCTCCCACAACATCACTCTGGTCGTCCCTAAAAACAATCATATGGCAAGGACTCTGTCTCAAGTAGGCCAGAGTAATTTCCACATTATACACTTCAATTGAGTTATTTTCATTA
The DNA here is from genome assembly GCA_023653785.1 of Ophioderma brevispina. Lineage (NCBI taxonomy): Eukaryota > Metazoa > Echinodermata > Ophiuroidea > Amphilepidida > Ophiodermatidae > Ophioderma > Ophioderma brevispina. Next base: position 123,882 of record JAMKCH010050900.1, read on the forward strand.
AGTTTGATCCCCAATAGCTGTCAGTGGATTTATTTCGGGAAACATTTTGCCGTCACTGCACTTTGCGTAGCCAATAGCCGGCTCTTTATAAACACCCGTGAAAGGCTTTAAAATGTTGATTGTATTTGGGTCTTGGTTTGTTTAGTTGTTGCAGGCGACCAATTGAGAACACAGTTTGCTTTCCGATTGATGTAAATTGCTTGGGCAATCAATCGTGCACAAACAAAGAACTGCCAGTGAGTCTGGCCAATTTAGTTTAGACTGAGTAGCCAGCTTTGAAATCTCAACTTCTTGTATTTCATCTTAAACTAGAATTTCGCGGTTCTCGGCTTTCGCGCTCGCTATATTCAAAGAATATAAGCTGTGGGCCGCCCCATGACCTTTGACCCTGGTACGTGACCTTTGATCTCATCAACATATGAGGGATCGCATGGTGCACCTATGACAAAAGTTTGGTTCCAATTGAACTTCAAGTTTTCAATTTAGTTTTTTTTTTTTTTTTTTTTTTTATAAACACCTGTGAAAGGCTTTAAAATGTTGATTGTATTTGGGTTTTGGTTTGTTTAGTTGTTGCAGGCGACCAATTGAGAACACAGTTTGCTTTCCGATTGATGTAAATTGCTTGGGCAATCAATCGTGCACAAACAGAACTGCCAGTGAGTCTGGCCAATTTAGTTTAGACTGAGTAGCCAGCTCTTTGAAATCTCCACTTCTTTGTATTAAAGCCACATGTGTAATGATGGATGGTCTTGAAAAAAGTCTGTAAACGAATGTTTTATTTGAATTAGGAATCAAGTTCTTTTAAATATGGTTATCGCAGATTTCTCAGTATAATGAAAAATGCCAGATGAATTGTTGATGTTTCATTTAAAAATTCTTTTAAATGCCATGTGCAATTGTGAAAATCAGTTAAAAGGTCCCTGTGCAAATGCAATCACTCATCTCAGTAAAAGGCCCTGTGCAATGAACTCCATGTCAAATTAAGGCCCTGGCAATGTGATTCATGTCAAAGGCCATGTGCAGGGAACTAAGTCAAAGGCCCTGTGCAATGAAATATGTCACAGGCCCTGTGCAATATGAATCATGTCAGGTTTTAAAGACCCTGTTCAAGAACTCATGTTCGAGTAAAAGGCCCTGTGGCAAATGACTCAAGAAGGTCCGTGCAATGAACTCATGTCAAGTAAAAGGCCCTGTGCAATGAACTTGTGTCAAGTTTTAAAGGTTCCTGGCTGACAAAGAATCATGTAAGGTTAAAGACCCTGTGCATGAACTCCAAGAGGTCTGTGAAATGAAATCATGTCAAGTAAAAGGCACTGATGCAATGACTTGTGTTCAAGTAAAGGCCCTGTTTGCAATGAACTCATTAGTTAAAGACCATGTGCAAGAACTCAAGAGGTCCTGTGCAATTGATGATGTGAAATCATGTCAAGTAAAAGGCCCTGGGCATTAACTCATGTCAAGTTAAGGCCCTGTTGCAATTACTCATGTCAAGTAAAAGGCCCTGTACTATGACTCATGTCAAAATTAAAAAGGCCTGTGCCATGGACTATGTCAAGGTTAAAGACCTGTGCAATTAACTCATGTCAAGTTAAGGCCCCTGGCCAATGAACTCATGTCAAGTTAAAGGCCCTGTGCAATGAACTACAGTTAAAAGGGTGTGCAATGTTGCAATAACTAACTCAAGTAAAAAGGCCACACTGCTGCAATGGAACTCCATGTCCGTTTAAAGCCCTGTGCCAATGAACTCATGTCCCAGTGTTAAGGCCCTCCTGTGCAAGTGAACTATGTAAGTTTTAAAGGCCCTGTGTTGCAATGAACTCATGTCAAGTTAAGACATGTGCAATTAACTCATGTCAAGTTTTAAAGGCCCTGTGCATGAATTGTGTCAAGTAAAAAGTCGTGCAATTAATCAGTCAAGTTAAAGGCCCTGTGCAATGCATGCTTCAAGTTTAAAGGCCATGTGCAAGGTGAACTCAGTCAGGTAAAGGCCTGTGCAAAAGAACTAGTCAGGTAAAGGCCCTGTGCCAATGAACTGTGTCAAATAAAAAGTCATGTGAAATTACTCTGTCTAATGAAAAGGCCCTGTGCAATGAACTTGTGTCAAGTAAAAGCCCCTGTGCAATGAAAATCAGTCAAGTTAAAGGCCCTGTGCAATGACTCATGTCAAGTAAAAGGCCCTGTGCAATTAACTCTGTCAAGTTAAAGGCCCTGTTGCAATATTGAACTCATTTTCAAGTTAGTTAAAGGCCCTGTCCAATGAACGCCATGTCAAGTTAACGACCATGTGCAATTAAAACTCATGTCAAGTTAAAGACCATGTGCAATGAAATCATGTCAAGTTAAGACCTGGCATGAACTCAGTCAGTGTAAGCCCTGTGCAATGAACTCATGTCAAGTTAGAGGCCCTGTGCAATTAACTCATGTCAGTTGGTAAAGGCCTGTACTATGAACTCATGTCAAATTAAAGGCCTGTGCAATTGAAAACTCATGCAGGCCCTGTGCAAATGAACTCTGTCAAGGCCCTGTGCAATGAATCATGTCAGTTAAAGGCCCTGTTCAAGAACTCCTGTCAGTAAAACCGGCCTTGTAATATGAACTCATGTCAACTCAAAGGCCCGTGCAATAAATCATGTCAAGTTTAAACCCCAAATGGCCTGTGCATATTTTTTTTCATGAAACTCATGTAGGTGAAAGGCCTGTTGCAAAGAACTCATGTCAGGTTAAAGGCCCTGATTGACATGATTGTGGTCACGTAAAAATGGTCATGTGCAGTAACTCATTTTTGGTCCAAGTTAAAGCCCCTGTGCATGAACTAGTGTCAAGTAAAAGCCCTGTAAATGAACTCAGGTCAAGTTTTAACAGCACCACCCCCCCCCCCGGTGCAATGTGATCTATGTCAAGTTAAAGGCTCCGGTGACAATTAACTTCAGGTCAGTTAAGGCTGGCAATGTGAACTCATGTCAGTTAACGGCCATGTGCAATGAACGCATTGTCAAGTTAAAGGACAATGTGCTTAACTCCATGTGAAATTTAAGACCTGGGCAATGAACTCATGTCAAGTTAAAGACCCGGTGCAATGTGCAAGAACTCATGTCAAGTTAAGGCCCTGTGCAATTAACTCATGCAAGTTAAAGGCCCTGTTGCAAATTAATATGTCAAGTTTGTTAAAGGGCCAGGTACTATGAACTTCATGTCAAATTAAAGGCCTTGTGCAATGCACTCATGTCAAAGGCCTGTGCAAGAACTCTGTCAAAGGCTATATGAATCATGTTCAACATCAAAGGCCCTGGCAAGGAACTCAGTCAAGTTAAAGGCCCTGGGCAATGAAATCGTGGTGAAGTAAAATGTACCCCCGATACGGATAGGAACAAAATAAATAAACATACCAAAATCGAGGCCCGTGTCCTCGCCCATCAATACTATACCCGCCGTAGGGTGATAGGGGGAGGGTTAATTAAAAAAAGAAGAAATATGGCAGTCAAGTACACATCTCATTTTGGGTTTTGATAACTGAAGGGACCCTTGGCTTGGGTGTTTTCCACTGTCTTCAAGACATGTTTTTTCCCAATTTTTCAAGGTCCCTTTAAACCCAAACACAGCAGTTCCCCGATTCATGGCAAGCCTACCACCTCTTCTTAAACCCATCAGAAGAAAGCTATTTATTTTCTTCATAAAAAGAAGCAATTTAAGAATGCCCAACTCAAAAGAACATGTATGCGTGGAGGGGGAGTCAGTCAAAAATAACGGCTAACTCAAAATTGACACCCAATTATTGTATTTTAAAAAAACAATCACATTGAGATTGTCATCAATCACAGAGTACACTAGCTCATATACCAAGGACACAGTCAGTGGGTTGTATTGCCACCATGACATGAAGACCTGTGTTGATTTGGGCATTAATATATCATTACCAAAAAAAGCAGGGGGTATTTTCTAAATACATGGTGAATGAATGCTCTGCACTGTGCCAAGGGAAATTGGATTTTACTAGCTCATAGTGGTTATGGCATTTTACTTTTCATTACTACCGACTCGGACACATTTTTCATTGATTCCCCTGATGTATATTGGCCTGAATATGAATAATTGGCATCCCAAGTCAGTTGAGTTCCAAGTCATTTCAATGATGCACACAGTATTTACCTCTCCGTACCTCCATTCAAAGTTTAATTTGCAAAGCACATTTGAACCTTTTTTACCATCAAGAAATGCACTTATAATGCTATTTTATGGGTGTTTCTAAAGAAACCGCTTTGGTGGATCCGTATAAATAGTTATGTCACTCGTGTAAAATGGCTTAAAGGAGCATCATAATTAAACCCCTGGGGATTTTGAAGTGGAAATGTGAGGTCCTCGGGGTTTCTGGCAAGTGAGATAGAGCAGAAAGTTTGCAAGAATTATTAAATTACTAAAAGAATATGTAAACGCCCCGACACAATAGTGAAAGGTTTGCGATGCATGATTTGGGGATTCATAGTCCTACACGTTTCCAATTATTCAAATAGCATTTTCTTAGGGGTGCCTAAGGTTGGGTTTTTAACTTTATAAAAATATCACATGTCTCGTCTTGGGGTGAGGGGATATCTTCCTGATGTGGACAAAATGAAAAAGCTGAAATAGGGATAGTGCATATTTGCGATCATGTTCAGTTGATACTAAAAATTCTGGGATGCCAGGGCATAATATGCCTACTGCTAGTTGGAAAAGATATTAAAAAGAGGCATGTTCCATCACTTACCAGCTGAAATCTCTTTAGTACTTTTCATAGAAGATAGCAGCATAGTACTTGGTTATCAATACAATAAATGCAGGGCATAATAAACTATGATAATTTACAAACATAAAATATGTACCATTATCGCATTCCAAATTAGGAATTTTTATTGTCAGATTGTGATTTTCTATATGACAAACTTTTTGTAACTCCCTTGACAACAATATAAAGCAATCAATATACCAAACACTTCAGAAGTCTATTAAATCAAGTTTACTTTCCAACTTTAATGAATTTCGTTTTCGGAGCAGGTCATGTGCAGTGTTGTTTTTTTTTTGTGTAGGATTGTAATGTGTTTTTGTTCTTTGGTAATTGACACTCTAAGTTTAGGGCATGGTCGTTCAGGTCTTATGGGCCTTTTGATTATGTCCTGCATGTCATGTCTGTTTTTTAAATGTCTTCCTTTTTTGCTGTTACAAGGGGGGTGATATTGAAAAAAGTTTGATATAATAGACGTACATACCTAGGCTTAGCTATTTCAACACAGGGATAAGTATGCAAACGGATCACATCTGTCAAAAAAACATGGTTGTTATAAATTGAGGGAAACATTCTTAACAAAACTCTGAGTCAGCCTTTACTTATATTAATATATATACACACATGGCCATACGTATTGCTCACATCCAGAAAACGAAAGTACATAATCACCAATTGTTTCAACTATACCATGGATTCGTGACGACTCAATGAGCTTATTAAATTCCCAAAGTTTATTTTTCAGATGTTATTCCCCAAATCCAAGAGAGTGAAAAACGTTTGATTTGATTGTCACGTTCCCTAAATATGGCGGATTAAAGAACAGCAAACGATAACTTTCGATTGCACTCCAGAATGAATACGGACACAGACACAAAAGATTAGGGCGCTTCAAAACAGCCACTTATGATTGTACGGGTTCATTAGGTTTAATTAAAATTTTTTATGGAGAAAATCATGGTGGTTGTTTGGACCGGAACGAGCTGGAAGATAGTGTCTTTGAATATTCAGATAAATCCCGAGACTCCTGAAATGCAAATTCTAATGATAACTCACGTGTTTTACGTAAATCATGGGTAAATTACGCGTTCACAGGTTACATGACAAACATCACAATGTCAACGGTGCCACTTAAAAGTTGTTTTCAGGGTATCACGTGCCTCTTTTCTTGGCCATTAAATTTCCCTTCCAACGGTGGTAAAAGTGCTCCAATTTTTATTGACATTTCTCATTTCCTGGTCCTACACCCACACAATTTTTTGACCTAAACATTTAGAGTAGACCCTGACAAACTCGTAAAGTTCATTTAGCGCTATTCCTGGGCCATTTTACGTTCCTCTGCCTGTATTTCTTCTGGGTACAATCGGCAAGTTATCATGAGCCAGCTCTTTAAACCCGCCATATTAAGGGATCAGAACATCAATAACGTTTGTCGCCTCACTTGATTCTGGGAACATCATCTGTTTAAAAAACCCCACTTGACCAAAATTACGTACTGTGTAGTCAAGAACTCCTGTATACACTTTTTAAATCAATTTGTGAATAAACTTGCTTTTCTGCTGTGCAATACTTATGGCCAGTGTGTATAGATAAGTATATAATCTATATAGATAATTATTGACAGTGTCTTATTAGCACGTTTATTTGTTTTCCCGTGCCTACAGGTTGAGATGATTTCAGTTTTCTTGTTGACTTTTTTACATTTAAAAAAAAAAAATTTTGCAGTTTTTCTTCAAGGCAAAGGTTGGCTTGTCCTGATTTTCTTCTCCAGTGTTTAGCTCCTTTAAGATGTCCCAGTTGATAGTTGTATCCAGACCTCTCTCTCTCTTTTAGACTCATTAAGCTTTGGAAAAGTTCTGTCTCCCTTCGGTACTTCTCGCTTTTGAATGACTTAATGGGATTTCCGGATCGATCTTTTGAAATTTTTTTTTTTTTTTTTTTTTTTTTGTTTTTTTTTTTTTTTTTTTGTTTTTTTTTTATTTTTTTTTTTTTTTTTTTTTTTTTTTTTTTTTGTTTTTTTTTTTTTTTTTTTTTTTTTTTTTTTTTTTTTTTTTTTTTTTTTTTTTTTTTTTTTTTTTTTTTGCCTCCTGTGAGTCCAATGTATTTTCTTTCCCTTTATCGGTGGTAACTGTTGCTTTGTAGACTACGGTGAAAATACACATTTTCCTCAAGCGGAAAAGTGCTTTTGTTACGGCAGTTATTCTTGGAAGATGTTTTTTTGGTCTCAAATAAAATAACTGGATTTTTCGATCACACGAGCGTTATGCGATTTAATGATAGCTCGCAATATTCTTCATGCAGCAGTATCCGACTTTAAGAGTGTTCTTATTAATATCTCTGTAGCTTTGCCTGTTTGGTGGGAGTGTTTCTTGCAGGGGAGTAGGTACACATGACAACCAAACGTACCGCAATTCAAAACGGCATCAACTTCCGGGTTGCAAGTCTGTTTCAAAGACTAAACGGTTATGAGGTGCGTCTTACGCATATCGACATTAACAACAGACTGGGACTAAAGACTAG